>CAWWDR010001122.1:0-16000 GCA_963942565.1 Maea johnstoni | reverse complement strand
ATTTTAACCTTAAAAGTTTGTAATTTTGTAGGATGATAATTAAACTAGGCGAAAGTATATATTCATTTCCA
Source organism: Maea johnstoni (assembly GCA_963942565.1). NCBI lineage: Eukaryota > Metazoa > Annelida > Polychaeta > Spionida > Magelonidae > Maea > Maea johnstoni. Next base: position 15,929 of record CAWWDR010001122.1, on the reverse strand, counting down.
AAGCGTAACTTAAGAGTATTTAAATGGCAATTGACCACAGCTTTCTGTCCGAATAATTCTCGTCAAATAATCATAAGTACTCATAATGACAAATAAATCAAGCACTAAGACCAAGATGACTTTCTAGCCCTTCAACTAAAGAGGGGTTTGTCATATATATTGGCCCCTTGTAAGGTGCTTTATATCAACGCCATGGCAGCGCTTATCTCTCAAGATAGCGACACCTATGTCCTTTCGGGCAGCACTACACATAGTCTGGTTCTCAGGCTGTGTTAGGTATAATGCACCCATCACTATACGTACTAAGTAGTTCTGATGTCTCTCTCAAACAATAGATTGAAGCACTGTTTTCATGAGTTACGGATGATAAAACAGACTTTGTGATGCAGACTAGAGCTCAAGTGTGTCCCCCTTGGGGATTTATTCAGAACTAATCCTGGAGTGAAATCAACTCAGGTCAGATCAGTGAAAGTGCCAGATATCACAGACTTGTAGCAAGTCTACACTACACACAGAAACATAGATACTGCTCTCTCTCTCTCTCTCTCTCTCTCTCTCTCTCTCTCTCTCTCTCTCTCTCTCTCTCTCTCTCTCTCTCACACACACACACACACACACACACACTGTCTGCATGCGCACGCATACACATGTGCTTTGCGCAACTGCGCCAACATTCACAGATGTACCTATATGCATTCAAACAAATTCAGGGGCGGTTCGGGGATATCTGTAAAGAAGGTTTGTTTTAACAGAAAAGTAGATCTACCTCATTAAAATTAAAGCAAATCTAAAAGTGTCAATTCTTAGCAGGATTATTGACATTTTGAATTAAAGAGGGGGTTCGTCGAAACCTTCGAAATTCATACAAACACACCCTCACAGGCCTACATATATATATATATATATATATATATATATATATATATATATATATATATATATATATATATATATATATATATATATATATATATATATATATATATACTGTCATTATTTTGGTGACATGACACAGTCATTCCACCGTAATGCCCCCTTTCCCCTTTTCCCACATTACAGCCTATTTACCGTCGCGGCAACTATTCTGTTTGTTTTTTGCACATGAGTAAGAAATCGACCTAGCAACATTAAATCTCCTTCAAGGTATCTTAAACAAACTTAATGTTCAACCATGCACACCTCTATTAGTGTGCCACCCACTGCTTACTGAACGTAAAGCTCAAGTGCTGCCTGCAGCGGTACACATCGAAATGTCCTAACATGCCTTCCAGTTCCAGGCTTACTTTGAGGTACTGCTACTTGACGTAGGCCTACTGTTAATGTTGAAACATCCCTGTACATGAGAAATGCTACGAGCGTTTTGGTAAGTAATGATATTACCTATTAGGAAGTTCAATCAATTGAAAGCAGGTGTCCTATCATAGACATATACATGTATTTCTGCACAACACATTTTAAATTCCTAATAACACTCAAAAACAAATATAGTGTAACCTCGGGAAGTGGACACCCCTCTATTATGTCAATTTGATCAACAATTACATGGGCGCCTTGATTCTTATGCTACCGATGAACACTGATAGTTTATAGAGTATTTTCAGTAACAGACAGGCCACAATTTACCTGAATCTTGACCTCTAATTCAAGAAAAGTAGCCGCTGTACTTGTTGCTTAGTATTCATAGACCTTAAAGCATTTAATAGCTTGTTAGAACTATAATGTAGATAATACCACATGCTAAATCCCTGTTGGTTATGTGCACATATGAGATCCCTGTGTGGTGTACACCAGGAATAACTTCCCCGAGAGAGGATTATCGCTCGAGGGCGTAGCCATGAGGAATTTGTTCTTGAAACGGAGTACTAGTATTCCACCACGTATTGTTTATTGATCATATATGAAAATACAAATACTTACAGAAACATACACATAAATGAAAAGAGTAAAAACATAGAAGTTGGAACAACAATCATAAAGTTTACACAAGAAACGTGAACAGAAGACGAGAAAAAAAACAAAAAAACATTTGATTAAGAAAAGAGTAATATGAGTGTAGTATGATATTGTAGTAGTATGTTTTGACTGTAAGCGCGGTTGATACAAAATCAAACGTACGAGTTTATTTTGTAAAATACAATGGCAGGTACAAAACACACAGCATTCAGGGCAGGATATGGATTTATGATAACGACACATACAGCATCTGCCTCTAGATTATCACCATGTCTGAGAAGGTGCGCCCTCTATTATGATTTAACCAAACTGAATTTCCATCAACCACATACGACCGAGATACTGCGTTTCCCTCCTATTGATCATATAATGCAGCCCCTCCACTGAGGGGCACCTTTCTAATGTGGACAGTCCCTCTAATGTGGACACTCTTTATGGTACCAAATCCAAATTCTGACCTCACTAAAGTGAACACTCACGTTTCTCTTCAGACTTCAGTTTTTGGTTTTCAAAGTGCTTCTAAACTCCAAACCAAAGAGTTTGGCAGCATTATAGCCTACATGTACAGTACAGACATTTAATTTCTGCACTAAATGCTCGGGAAGACCGGGCAAAATAAACGACCGCACGCCCGATTGGATTCCAAGTATACCAGGTTAAGGATGCGACTGAAGACCCTTGACGTCAGAACTGAACGTGGCTTGGATTCATAGCTGCGTTGAGCATTAACATACTTGACATGTTTTTCCTACATGTTATCCAGAAACGTTCGCAGAACTAGTGGCTGACAGACGTCCAGTCGACTGGTGCAGGAATTAAATGTCTTCACTGTAGCTACTATCCCTTACTGCTTTGTTGTTCATCAGATTTAACCTCAAACCTTAATAAGGACATGGGACCTGTAATGTGATTAATTAGATTAAACCATTGCCCCACGGTGGGGGTTTGTCTATGCGGTAAGATTCTCGGCTGATAATTCTACAGTGCCACCACTCCATAAGGAATGACATTTGTGGAGGAGGCAGGCTAGCAGCACCAGTGATGGGGAATTAAGATGATTATTGTTACATATACATCATTCTGCATCATCTGTTGCTGTAATCACAATTGGTTAGAAAGCAGAAGGGGGTCACAATTTTACTATGATTAGCAGGATTCTGAGTATTTAATGCTAACAACTATGATTGAAATATGGCATAGCCTTCAGCTATGGAAATTTGGGGTGGGGATGGTTTCACATTTTTCAAATTTTGACTTTATTCAAAGGTTATGAACTATGAATATTCATAAGTTATGGAAACTGAATATTGATAAAAATAACGCTGTAAAATAATAATAAAATTAGGAAGAGGTGATACCCTTGCCATCGTATATAACTTTCCCTCACATCTGTAAGATGTGAAGGTCTTCGGTCCGTAGTTGTGGATGGGAGCTCCCTTTGAAAACACTGCATGTTTATTTCTTAAAGATCTTACATATTAACGGGATATATATATTATATCATGTAAATGTATTTTCATGCAACGGCATAGTCGATGAATATGCATACATACTATATGTAAGCATGTTTTATTTTTCATTTCCTGCCTGCAAAGGTCTTACATCCTACCGGGAGGGAACTTTTGTTATGCTTAATGTACTGCTCATTGAAGGACCTTTCATGCAAAATATACTTGTATAGGCTGCATTGTTAAATGACAGCAAAGTAGATGGAAATCTGAGTCAAAGAATTTGACACCTTAAGTATATCTCACGTGTAAGTATTTGAGCTAACCAGGAGTTCTGCATTAGGTTTAAAACAATGCGGTATCAAGGTCAATGGTATCTCGAAACATACGTATGGAGGTGTGGCTTAAAGCTTGTTTTTGATTGGTTGATATCAGTCCACCTACATTTTACGCAAGGTCGAGCAAAGATTTATAGCATGCTGATTGGTTTGACCGTGATAAACTGTCATTGAGCTATGCCCATTTCAATTGCAAATTTGATATTCTGTCAGATCATATCGAGCAGAATGACGCAGACAGTGATAACATTTTTGTTTGTAACTCACACGCCCTTGCAGTAGAGGACATTCCGTACCTATAAGATAGTGAACAACCATCAATTCCTGGCATATCACAATTACGCACTTAGCAAATACGCGCAACGCCAAACAGTGCATTCTGAAACGAACAAAAAGTTTGAGGGAACTGCTTCTGATTTTGAGGAATTGTAGGATTTTGAGGAATTGTAGGAGGAATTGTGTGGCTTTGGAAATGAAGATTTCGGTGCGAGTGAGGGGTGAGTGGTTCGCGGTTCCCTGCAACAAGGGGCTGTCTACTGTGCGATGGCTGGGAGAAGAGGCCTTGCGAAAGTACCACAAAATCAAACCAGAATCAGTCCACGTGGAGAAGGAAGAAACCGTGTACGAGATAAGAAAAACACAGGGCGGTGCAATATTGGACATCGACGATCTCATCAAAGACGTACTCGATGACAATGATTTCGTATCAATCGGCAAGTATCAACCTTTTTACGTGTTTATTACAATGTACCTTTAATTAAGATCCATATTGAGAAAATAGAGTGGTGACAAACGCCAATATTTTATTTCTCGTATGAACTCATTAACATGTTTTTTTTTTCATTTCGCTGGTCAGTGACACATATTTATATCAGCCATCAACAGTCATAAAGTGCAATGAAACTAACCGAATGCATAAACAGGTGAACTGGCCTAATCCGGACGGTTGTGGACCCTAAATCTCTGTCCGGATTAAGCAAAATCCGTATTATGCATAAAGGCATAAATAGAAAAATTTAGCAAGCACGCACGGCGTGTACATTTCAAAAATCAAGACGGAATCGTGACCCATCGACTACAGTATATATTTACAACCCCCCATATCTCCCCTCTTTCCCTGACCCTCCCACCACATCCCCGTGTCTGTTTGATTGTCTGTCCTTTTCGTTTTTTGTGGGAGAGGACATTATTTCTGCTTTCTCGACTTAGGTGCGTCGTATCATGATCACCAATCCGGATAAAATCATGCTCTTAAACCTTAAATGGTAAATAGCGTGCCTCGAAAATCGTCCGGTTTAGGCGAGGTACTGATTGAATAGTCCATAATAAGCACTAGAATTTGCATGTAAATGTAACGTGAGGGACCGAGCCTATGACATCTGTAAGGTAAATCCGAAAATCCGGATTAAACACGTCCGTATTAAGCCAGTTCACCTGTATGTTTGATATAGTTATATTGGAGAAGTAGAATGAAACACGCCTATAACCTCCTTAGAACCGGAATCAATTGTGGCACTTTGACTGTCGTGCTTATTTCTGCCAATTACAACTAAACCATGCTAAGTGCTTGATCATGATACATATCTGAAAATGAAGGGGGCCAACATTCTGACATGCTGGAAAAGGGATTGACACACCGCATCTTGTGCAGAAATGCCGATTTAGTGTTTTTCATGGTACATGTATCATCTTAGCGGCGTTATAGCGGTGCCGGTCCCAAATCCATCATTCACACATTGGTTCCTGGCCATGAGAAATCCACCAAAGTCAAATACCATAAAAGCGTATACATATCGTAAATGGGTCAGCATGTCAGTTTTGACATCGATAATTTGTCAAGTTTAACGTAAATAATTCCCACTCATTCGATTCGTTCGTTTATTGAGACTACCTTTTGTCTGCATTCAGCCAATCCTATACTGTACTCTTTTTGATCCATTGTATAGTTTTACGCTTTATGTGTGATCAACACATTTATATATAATATTGCCAATGTGAGCAGAAACATTTTAACATGTTAAACATCTTTCAAGAAAATCGAAAAAGACGAACAACGATTTCAGTGTCACCCATTGCACAATCTTTCTTCTTTAATTGATCTGTGTGCACACATTCGATCGAGTACTTATTTCGCGAAAGATTCCAGATTCTACCATCATTGTCAAGCTACATGTACAAGTAGGCCTTTTAAAGTGGCAACTCTTCCTGCGACAATAGTTCACAGACTGCTAACCTCGTCCCTTCTCTGCACACGGTCTGTTATACGTGTCCGCTTTCAGTAGGCAAAGGATCGAGTGCCTAGCAGTATGGATTTAGTCGATGGTTTTGTCAGGCTACTCCAGTTTCACCATCAATAACCACCGAAAAAAAGGATGTGTCCTTACAAGGCAGAGGGGGTGATTTGTCACAAAATACCAAACTCAAAACCATTCAAAGTATCCATAGATAAGATTAAAATGATTTTTCTTGATACTAGATTTGTCTTCCATCCCAATAAACACCCCATCTGTATGTTGTCAGGGCATGAACATGTCTGCATTGACCTTTATCAAGGTCAGCAGTCATTTTTATTCATGGGCAAATTACGTGATCATTTAACAATTAAATTCAAATGGGGATTAAAACGAACCTCGCAGTAACAGAAGAACGATGATAATGCTTTTAAAAAAGAACTAAAGATATGTTAACTGTTCGGCATGCTTATTTTTGAAGTTCTTGTATAGAAGGTCATCGACTTTTTTCTCTGTTAGAAAAGACAACTTATATAAGAATGGTCAAGTTGACTGAAATGCGTGACCTCTGCCTGTCTGTCCTATAATCTCTAAACTGTCTCTTCTTCTCACCTTATCATGTCAACCTTGATAATACCAAGCCCCTCAAGAATTCTTATCATGTTTTACTCTATACCATATATACATGTCAATACACCGTTGGAGACGTGTATCAAGCACTGGCAACTAATCTATGGTCAATTTGACCAAAACTAATATATTTTGTGGGGTAATCAGCATTTTGGTTGACATTGCACTTGAAACAAGTAATAGTACTGCAGTAGTAGTAGTAGTAGTAGTAGTAGTAGTAGTAGTAGTAGTAGTAGTAGTAGTAGTAGTAGTAGTAGTAGTAGTAGTACACATGTATGTAAAATCACTTTAAGTACCACCGGCCCTACATTTACCGCTTGGATTATGCGCTTTAACAAATATAACATGCTAACCGTTGAATGCATTGGCGCCATCCATTGGGTGCTTTAATGAAGAAGTCTAGTTCAGATTTATATCATTCCACCTGCCACTAACTTAGCTTTTCATTTTGCCGTTACTAAAATATCATAAAAGACTTCTGATATTCCTAAAGTTCCTAGACTTTGCCTAAATATACATAATTTGCTGAGTTGTATTGAAATACTCGTTTTTCATACCGGGGATCGTCAATAACATAATGAAAAACAGCGTATATTTTGGCACTAACTGATGTTGCACCTAAATGATGGCGTGGCAGATATATCCCTTGTTAACGCTTACTCTGATTCTAGAGCCCTTTGACAATACTGCCGCTAGATCTCTACGCTGATTAATTGCTTATATCATATTTTATCCATCATCATTTTAGTTCTGAAGAGCGATATGTGCAGTCCAGTCCTGGGACCAGCTGAGATTCCCTATGTGCCGGAGCAAGTGTATCCTTCAACCAGTTATTAGTCCAAGTGATTTACACACACACACACACACACACACACACACACACACACACACACACACACACACACACATATATATATATATATATATATATATATATATATATATATATATATATATATATATATATATATATATATATATATATATATATATATATATATATATATATTACCGGTATGTGTGTGTGTGTTTTATATACAGTATACTAGTATACTGGGCTTCGAACTTTAATCGGCCCTTTTTGTCATTGTTACAATGCTTTGCATTCTTTTTTCCTACATACTGTGTTGATGAGTCAATACATAATTATATGAGTGATAAATGAATATAAAGTACAAAATGATAGTGTAATCAAATAATGTTTTACGTGTCTTTTTCCTTAACACTTTGTTTCAGACCTAGGAAAACACGGGCTGTCAGGAAGGAGGTAATTGTAGCATAATTGCCTTATAGTCTAAAGTTTTGAGGTGTGTTATTACATTTCCTTTATCAATAAACAAAGGCAACACTGAAAATGCATATCTATATTCTGGTGTACAGCTACAACATCCAAAGCCCTGCTAAATTTGCCCTCTCTGAACCACGATTTTCTTTGATTCCCCATTCCTCAATTTGCTGAGGCAAATTGAGTGTCCTATTGAGGAGAGGCTCATGACGATTTCATTCCTTTTCACACTCTTAGTAGAATGAGAATTACTACAAGGTTTAATTTTGCCTTCACTTAACCAGCTGCACAGTTGTGGGGCACCTTTCAAGCCACCCAACGTGCTGCGAAAGAATAGAATAAGTAGTTCTTATACACATGTATGTGAACAAGGTGGTTATTTCTGATTCCACAGGGCCAGGGAGAGTTTACCTTCTGTCTTGAAATTTTCTATGTGGCTGACATAATTTGCTGTTATGAGGAGAAGCAGGATAATAATAATAATAATAATAATAATAATAATAATAATAATAATAATAATTGATATTTGATCAATCGCCCTTTCCATAAAAGGATAAGAGTTTTACGTCGCTTTCAAAAGCGTGGTTCATATCTTGACAAGATAGAAATCTGGAACCAGGAAGACATTCCCTAGGAACGCAAAGCCTCCATAGACAGCTCTTCAAACCGCCGCGCATTCGCATTATAAATGACCAGGCGAACCCTCTAATGAGGATGCTATTGATGTTGGTTGGGCCTTCTGCCTCGTGCGGACCGAGTCCTTTAGTGTGACATGTCTAATGAATATGTTCATATTGGTTTCCATCACCTCCGTGGAAAGTGAACTGGTGGTTGAACCGTTTAGACTGAAATGTGGCCTGCCTGTGCACTGAAGGCTTGGTGATATTTCACAGGTTTTGCCGTACGAATAATAACGCATAGTCAGGAAGGCAAAAAAGCAGTCAAAGCTGCCAAAAGCACCCTGACAACATTTTAAAATCCTTCAAGTATAGCTGGGAAAATGTTTGAAATAGATATTGTAAATTGGAACACTAGAAAAGCTTTCCTTTTGCATCTCATTTTCAATTCTAGATTTCCTGCCAAAAGTATTTAAAGATCTAGTCTCAAGTATCAATGCGGAGCTAAAATATCATACTTTTTCTAATTTTCTAGTCCTTTTAAATCACTAGACGTTTTTTACACAAAATTACACAAACTATTCTAAAAACATCACTTCGATGATTTATCCTGACACTAAATGCTCAGTACAACAATGCCCCAGGCCGTGAGCGTTGCTGATTTTCTGCACCTATCCAAGTCCTGCCAAAAGGCTTAGATGAATAAAAACAAGTGGATATGAAATCATTCGGTCACCCTGAACAGGCTAGCCTCAAGCAGTGTCAACTAATAGCCCAATATGTGTGCACTGCACATGCTCAGTTGATGCTGGCGATCAGGTTTCTCTGTAATGTAAATGATACCAGAGCCTTGATTGGTCCTTGTTCCCTCGTGATCCCATGCTGATGCCAGATCAGTGACCTCTGGCATGAGTCCAGCCCTTCACTATAGCTCATATAGTAATTCTTTTCTTCATCTAAGTGAAAAGAAGTATATTATTTACAAACCATAAACATGGTGGTAATGCCACAAATAAGTGGAGAAACCCCACACAAATTAGCCAAAACAAATCTCAAGACCTCCTATTTAAATGAGACCACATACAGCCATTTTCTGTGGTTCTTCACACGGAATCTTTGAACTTAAAAAGGCATAAAGCCCCATTCTCACATTCACGATCTAGAACATGATCCGAACACGATCAAGCGATCGTGTTAAGTTGAATAGAGATCAGCCTGTTGATCGGCATGATCGTATGAAGATCAGCTGGGTCGGCGCAACTCGTACTGAGGTCAGGTGTGGCCACGGACCATTTTGGAATGTTCAAAATCTGCATGTTCGATCGGCAAAACCGGCCCGGTGCGAGTTGCTGCGAGTTGCTGCCAATAGCTAGCGAGTAAACATCGTATGAAGGTCGGCGACGTTCTATGCACATCAGACGCACATCCGCGTATTGCGTATGCAAGAGCGTGGGAAAGTTGCATACGATGTGCATATGATCTTTATTGACACTTATACGATAGCTATTGATTGCCTATTGGTAACCTGTACGCTATTCACGATGTTTACACGTCGGCTATTGGTAAGAAAAATTTTAGTCATGTGACCGGAACTGGCAGCCATGACAGTTCGGCTGCTACAGCAGACAGCGAAAAACAAGATGGTGCGACCGTTATACGATGCTCATAGGTATATCCCGACTGTCATACGCTACTCATACGCTTGCTATACGACTTGAATACTTGAATAGCGTATAGCAGTCCTGTACGATCGTACTCCCATCGTATAGTAATCGTATTACTATCGTATAATAGTCGGGGTTTACCTATGAACATCGAATAACGGTCATACTAAATGCGGGTTTGATCTTGAAGAAACATATTCAGGTCTAATAACTGTCCAATACCTGTCGTGTATCAGTCGGCGACGATCGTCGTCAACTTATAGGGCATCTTATGGATATCCAATGGTAATCGAATAAGAGTCTTCTACCTCAAAAAATAAACAAAATTTGCATAATATCGTACTCAAAACATAGATTTCGGTCGTATGCACTACATCTGCGAGGTCGTGGCTCAGATCGTGAATGTGAGAATGGGGCTTAAGTCCAGCACTTCACTATAGCTCATATAGTAATTGGTCTCTCGCTACATATCCATTCTTTTCTTCATCTAAGCAAAAGGCATGAGAATGGGAGGAGCAATATATAGTTCATGCATTTGTAGGGATTACCTGCATGCTGATTGTATTGTATTCTTCTGCGCATGCTGAGGCTCAATCGTGCATTCAGTCATGACCCTATCTGTTCAAACATTCTAGTGCCACACTATTTAATTGTTGGGATTGTGCTGTATAGAGAGCTTACTTCATGACCGCAACGCTGTGGACCTATACTTCATGTTGCAAAGGAACGAATGGATGAATGGGGTTTTACGTCGCTTTCAACAGCTTAGGTCATATCGCGATACATCATGTTGCAAACCCGAGGGGGGGGGGGTTAGGGTCACTTAGGTATTTAGGGGGGTGCATACGCTCGTTATCAAAATCAATAAATACCCCTAAAGCGCTGATTTCTGGCCAAAAAAGCACCCTTATTTTTAAAAAACGCTGACTTTTTCGACTAAAAAAACACCCCTTCTTTTATCAAACACTGACATTGGATGAACGGGAACACGTATTTTAACTTTAGATTTTATAATCCTCTGCCTGTTTAGCGGCAGCAGACTCGGTAGTTCAGACATAAACATCGACACTAACAACTTCAGATGCATCATGATAAGTAAGGTTCAATATTGTTGAACTACAGACTCGGAAGCCCAGTCACTTCGGGAGTCACTAGGCGTCAAAGCCGCGTATATTTCGTCAGGGGATTTTCAACCCCCATTCTTCGTATCTGGGTACAAAAAGGTACCCTTCTTTTAAAAAATCGCGGACCATGCGGAGGTCCTAAAAAAGACCCTTCCTCCGCTAAATACGTAACGCGGGTGCGGCCCCCCTCTATGCCTGAGTGCCCCCGCCGGGGTTGCAAATGAGATCAATGTTTTCTTTCCTCTCCTATCGTCCTGTCTATAAACACTTTGTACAGATATCATGCATTGTAACATCACCAGGGTACAAACAGATATCTACGAAAGGAAAAAGAAGTGAGGTGAGTAAATTCTATCGAATATGACCCTTGTATCCATTAGGGCCGTTCCATTTAAAAGTGTGGTGGGTTGGGGGGGGGGGGGGAGGAACGGAAGATAATTAAAAATTCGACACCCTCCCCCTCCTGCAGAAATCATATGTAATCTAATGGGAAAAATAATTCGGAATTCGGCCCCTCCCCCCTTCAAAAACCTTCCGTTCCTCCCCCCACACTTTTAAATGGAACAGTTAATACGACAAAATTCCTGTTTTATATTATTTCTGTCTGCTAAAAATTGTGTGTTGATCCTCGTGTGGTACTTTACAGGCTATACAGTTAGATGGTAATTGTCTCACCACGGACGACCTAATTAGACTGGGAAAAGGAGAGATGAAAATTAAGGTAGGTTTATATTTGTATATAGCAACTGGTGTAAATGTTCAGTCCATTTACAAAAAACTGAAGCTTTAGTCGTGTGATATATAATAATGTTCAGAATTTAAACTTTGTTGTTTCCATTTTTTTATTTACTTCCCCATTGAAAGTGGAGCAGAGCCAATAAGAAAACATCAGCAATGCTTATTTAAGGATTTGACGTTCAGACAAAAGCTTCGCACACGAACTAATTTGAACCCGCAAATTTAGTACAACGTACCTAAACAATGGATTCTTCCCCTTTGGTTGTTCGGTGTTCCGTACCATTTGGTCGCTATGAATGAACTTACAGAAATTGTTATCAGGTTACTTGGTACATCCAATAAATCATATTTGTAAACAACCACCTTTTGCATTTGGAAAGATAGTTTCCATTTGTAGATTTCAACTTGCATATACAGATTTTTGAAAATCATACTGTCATATCAAGTGAAGACTTAATTGTTGTTCAAACAGTACTGTGTATTTCGTTGCCATGTTTGCCGTGACAGACCCTGAGCGTCGAAAGCCCTCCTAGAAGTTTTATGTATTTTCAGTTAACCTCTGAAGCTGCAAATAAAGTCGTTAATGCAAGAAAGTTGATAGAAGAAATTGTCGCGGATAATAAAGGTAATAATAAACGCTCATATCAGAGAAATCCCAAAATGTTAAGGTTTCATATATTTTAATAGTTATGGTTCAGATAATATTCAATTTGAACATTGGCAAAAGAAATGTAATGCGAAATAGCGCACTACATAGGATACTATGTAGTAGATGTCATTTACAAATGCATACGAGATAGCACACTGAATGCATAGCAATAATTATCATATACTGCAGCATACAATACAACAGTTACTGCAATAGATCATACACATGGGTTTATTAAGGTTGCCTAGATTTGTACAATGCAGTTTGGCGTAAAAGCATTACAAATCGTCCAGCTATGGGCAAGTGACCAGATTGCTAAAATATGAACATTAAAGCCATGTTTAACGTAAATACTTTAAAGGGTATATCGGGAATAACACGATAATGATAAGTACATTTATATGTTGCGAAAGGCAGACCAATGTGACCAAAACCCGGATATAACTTCTCTCTAAGGGAACTAAGATTGTCTCATTCCATCAATTTACAAGTATTTCTCTAGCGCAATCATTAAATTAAAATAGCGTGAATATTTTTCTATCGTGTTATATATTTTATCTATTGCAGCTGTATATGGCATCACAACTGGATTTGGAAAGTTCGCTAATGTTGCTATACCACCAGAAAAGCTCAAGTAAGTGTTGTCAGTCAGACAGGAATGTGAGTAGTGTTAATCGACATCTTTTTGCCTTCTTCGTATAACTACAGATTAGTGCGATGCTAGTAGTGAAAGGAAGAACCAGAGGAAACAACGACTTACAAAAGGTCATCTTCCTTGAATGCTTCAAATGAGACTTGAACACTTGAACTGTGTAAAGTTATTTAATGAAGCGAGCTGCCGGCGCATGAACATATTGCAACACTAGATCACGGGGGCAGCCATCACAATTAAGAATGGTGCTCACGAAGTAGATTGAATGGAATTGGATGATGTGCATGATTCTACAGATGGGGACTGGGTACAAAATATACGAAAATAAATCATACCTAGGCGCCATTGTGATTAAACAGTACGCGCCTTAACGGATTGTCAATATTACAAATAAAAGGAACATTATAATTGACATGAAATAACTATAGACATAAGACAAACTGTTCCAATGTATTGTAGAATTTAAATTGCATATCAACTAGTTTATAAATTGTAATTGATAATAGTTGCTTTTTTGTGATTTCAGTGAACTACAGGAAAACCTTATCCGTTCCCATTCCGCAGGTAGGAGATGAAAACAAAACTAGAATATGTTTTCATTGAATAAATCATTATATTTTTTATTTATTGCCTTTTCTTGAAGCGATACATCTTGATTGTTTACAACAGCTTATAACATTAATCACATTGTAATCTTTCTCAATATGACGTATTGATTTTTCCGGATCAGTAAATATGAAATCAAAATGGCATCAAATTGTCGAGGCAATATATGTAATAAAGTGGCCAATCATCCCTCGATCAGCTATCTGAGTTTTATGAGTAATACGTTCAAGTTATCATTATTTAGAGTGAAGGATATAACATCCATCTTTCTTTCACGCCAGGCGTCGGCAATCCGCTGTCCCCGGAAAGAACCCGGATGCTGCTTGCGTTGAGAATCAACATCTTGGCCAAGGGCTACAGTGGAATCTCCTTAAAGACATTGCAACAGTATATCGATGCCTTCAATGGTGAGTTTTAAACAGCCTGCAATGGTCATTATAGCGAACAAGGTGGAAAGCAGTACTAAATACAGCAAGGCGTTTACCATTTAACATACTGTAAATTCGGAAATGATTTTTGCGTTTATTTGCGTTTAGCATCGGACGCAAAATCAAAACTCGTAATGGTTAGTGCTGCCACTTTAAGTGTATAGCTGGCACTCCACGTTGCAGCCAATTCGCAAAGTTAAAAAACGCAGACATCGATTTTCTGTAAAGTCGCAAAATTTACTCCACCCAATCTTTTGCGAATCTACAGTACCTGCGGGTGTGCAATTAGATATAAAGCGGAAAAATAAATTTCTTATTTGCTCATGCGGACAAGGAACATAAAATATATCAGGCAAACATTTGGCTTGATATTTGATTGAATACAAGAATGCAACCAACTATTATACAATGGGCTAAAGGTACGTGTTTAAATGTGTTTGACTAACGTTTAAATGAATACGTCTCATGTAGATTTGCTTTCAAACCTATTATATTCTGAGTTCACTATTTTACACAGCCTCCTGTTTGCCGTGGGTGCCTGAGAAGGGTACGGTTGGCGCCAGTGGCGATTTGGCGCCGTTGTCACACTTGGCGCTGGGCATGATGGGAGAAGGCAAAATGTGGAGTCCTGAAGCAGGTTGGGGTGAGGCAAGATATGTGAGTACCAGAAAACATTTACCTGGCAGATTTTCGTGCTGTAATTTACGAGAGAAGATAGAGCCTTTGAATAAAAATTAATTAAGAATGAACTACGCCGTTTGTAATAAATAGATAATGCTTTAGGTTTGTTAATGTACAGTATGACGTTTGGAAATGTGACAGATAGAGTGTGCTTCTTTCTGCATACAATTGTGTATTAAAATGTTATATCATGGTCTTTTGAGAATGGTTGTTTCTATGTGCGCTAAAATGTTATATATATATATATATATATATATATATATATATATATATATATATATATATATATATATATATATATATATATTTATATGTGTATATATATATATATATATATATATATATATATATATATATATATATATATATATATATATATATATATATGTCTCTCTCTCTCTATATATATATATATATAAAATGGTTGTTTCTATGTGCGCTAAAATGTTATATATATATATATATATATATATATATATATATATATATATATATAATATATATATATATATATATATATATATATATATATATTTATATGTGTATATATATATATATATATATATATATATATATATATATATATGTATATATATATATATATATATATATATATATATATATATATATATATATATATATATATATATATATATATATATATATATATGTCTCTCTCTCTCTCTCTCTCTCTATATATATATATATATATATATATATATATATATATATATATATAAAGTTATACATATATATATATATATATATATATATATATATATATATATATATATATATATATATATATATATATATATATATATATATATATATATATATATATGACGCACATCATCTAGACACACTGTTGCCTCTTTTTTTGAA
>CAWWDR010001121.1:2500-75000 GCA_963942565.1 Maea johnstoni | reverse complement strand
CTCAATTTATTCACCAGAATCACAGTAAGGTCTCAACTTATTTACCAGATGCATAATGAGATGTAACCTTATTTACCAGACTCACATTGAGGTATCATCTTATTTACCAGACTCACATTGAAGTCTAACTTTATTATATGGACTCACAGTGAGGTATCACCTTATTTACCAGACTTACGGTGAGGTCTATCCCTATTCAACAGACTCACAGTAAGGTCTCAACTTATTTACCTGACTCGCAGTGAGGTCTTAACTTATTTCAAGACTCACAGTGAGGTCTCAACTTATTTACTTGACTCGCAGTGCGGTCTAAACTTATTTACAAGACTCGCAGTGAGGTCTCAATTTATTTACCAGAATCACAGTAAGGTCTCAACTTATTAAACAGATGCATAGTGAGATGTAACCTTATTTACCAGACTCACATTGAGGTCTAAACTTATTTACCAGGCGTAATCTCTTCCCTCATTTCCAACATCAAGCTGCAACACAGTCATAGCACCATTGTAATAGGGTTGGTATTTGCATAATCTGTGTATCAATGTGGTTAAGTATAGAATAAAGACGTCTGCAATGCTCGGTGTTTTCGTGTTATTGTCTCTTTGTTCCTGTACATTCGTTCCACTTGCATATCCCAGGTGGAACTGATGATGCTTTGGCTACGGCTAGGAAAAGATCGTCTGGGTCTATGGCACATCTGACAATTTCTTTGAAATTAAGAATGATATTACAAAATAGTTGATAGAGAGTGTTTGGTTATCATCCGATTAACAACCTTCATATATATTCCTGACTATGTTTCCTTAAAATATGTCAACTAAATTGGCAAGCTGGTTTAGAACGCTGTTAAAGCACTAATGACGCGTTGTACTACTTTACTGTATTCTAAGCATGCGGGTGATGGGAAAGAACATTTTCAAGGGAAATCGTTCAGTTACAAATCAGTAACTACACTTATGGAAGAGCTCCTTTCAAGACTTGAAATAGACCATTGTCTGCCGCTGTGACCTATTTATATTAGAAGCTGAGATATGCACATTTAGACAATTTAAGCATTCTCCTTTTCTGATGTAGACGTCTAGGAGCAATTGTGGTTTTATTTTTTCGTCACTAAAATGATTTTTACGAAACAATCATTTTTTTCAAATTCATCTAAAATAGTCCTCATCAAAAAATGGATGTGCCCCATATCTAATTTCATTCGTCTTTCCGCACTTGTCATAAAAGGTGTCATTTTTGGTTATAAAGAAAAGATTTTAAGAGTTGTAAATTAAACTAAAAAGGTAATGCATAATGTATTTCAGATATAATTCAATCAATAAAAACAATTTTTGTGCTCACCATGGCATAGATCACAGGAAAATTTAAATGAATTTCTCTTAACTGTTTTGTATTGCAACATAACCTCTGTAAATGGGCCAAAAAGCATTTCACCAATATATTAAGTCCTAAATACTGTTCCAGGGTATTCCCATTTCGTATCAGAGCAGGGCAGGTTACTAGACTAAAGGACAGGGCCAAGGTCAAAGGATGAGCTAGATGTCTCTGTACATGTATATCACCGATTACTAACAGAGAACGATTGAATGTGCATGTCCTTAAGCGTTGGTTCCATTGATAATGTATGTATGTATATTCATTGGCTTCAATTTCCATTACAAAATATAACAAACGAATAAAGAGCGGAAAAAACTCTGATAAAAACCAACATTGAATATACAAAGAGGCTACAAAATACATTGATGAGATAACATCATTACATAATTGAGGATGGGCTCAAGAAATTGATAAACATATATATATGTCGTGTACCAGAAGTCGATCCGTACCAATCGACGATTGGTACAGCTATGCTGTGCCAGAAGTCGATCGACTTCTGGTACAGCTATTACCTGTACCAGAAGTCGATCGACTTCTGGTACAGCTATTACCTGTACCAAAAGTCGATCGACTTCTGGTACAGCTATTACCTGTACCAAAAGTCGATCGACTTCTGGTACAGCATTAAGCTATACCAAAAGTCGATCGACTTCTGGTACAGCGTAGCTGTACCAATCGTCGATTGGGACAACCATTCATTTATGAGGGTCATGTACCATAACTCGATCTGTACCAAAAGTCGATTGTGAAAGTGGCAGTCAATTCAGTGTACTGTATTAGACATGTATGTTTCACAAACTGATTTTTATAGTGAACACATTATTTAACATTGTTTTGTTTTTGTCTAATGGAATATTGTTCAACTAATTTGCCTATCTAAGGCCATCAATTCACCTTTTTTACTCAAAATCATTTTCTCCTTTTTTCTATTTTTTTTCCTCAGGAAGGGGAAGTTTGACAGACTTTTTTGTAATAAACATAAGTGTACAATACACTGAATACATACTTTAGAAATTGATGAAAATGGGTATTGAGTAGTTAAAGAGAGGTAATATTTTGCTTCTATAATTAAAACAACAGCCCCTCCCTATTAGATTTTTATATAGGAAGCCAATACAATTTTATACAATGTAAATAAGTCTGAATATAATCATTTTGATAAAATTATTAAAGTCAAAGTGATGTTAAAAAACAATAAACTTATTATTAATACCGAGGACTCATATCTGAAATAAGCCTGTACCAATCGTCGATTGGTACAGGCTTAAAGGCTGTCCTAAAAGTCGATCGACTTCTGGTACAATTAATGCTGTCCCAAAAGTCGATCGACTTTTGGTACAAGTAATAGCTGTACCAGAAGTCGATCGACTTCTGGTACAGCATAGCTGTACCAATCGTCGATTGGTACGGATCGACTTCTGGTACACGACATATAGATAAGGTCAGTGTCCAATGTTCAAGCTAAAAATCAATATCCAAGAGTCGACAATAGGGATAACCAGTACAACACTTAACCTATCATCTTCCTGATGATATACATGTATACACACTATACATTTCACTAATGTGTAAAGCTGTTAGGTCAGCCAAATACATTCCATGTCGTGGACAGATAGTTTACTGAGTTGCTCTCCCAGTAGGACTGGAAATAAATCAAGATGACTATTTACAAGGGTCTCACAGATTTTGTTGTTGATATTTTTATACTCTCAAACATTGATTTTCAGGCATGTTGTGTTTCAGGATAATGCATTATAAAATGATCAGCATTTTATTCTTGGATATGGCAAAGAAAATGTCTATAATCGAAATTTCAAATGTCTAATATCCTCCCTAAGTTGAGAACTTCAGACCCAAAATGAATCACTCATGTGCGTCCAAGTATTAACATTCTGAAACTACATTGTTCAGTCCAGGAGCACAAAAGTTAATGGCCGATAAATAACAATTAGTCCAAAGATTTCTTTACCATTATAAAAGGCTTTGTATCAATAGTAAAGGCCTGGGTAAATCAATAGACAATACGAATTTATCTGAGCTAACTTAGTAAATGAAATATGCATGAAATGATAACTAATGCAAGAACTATCTGAAAGGCTTACCCAGGGGTATCCAACTGTCGTATTGTCGCACCAGTGTCCGACATCGGCCACAATACGTCAAGCGACAAGCCAAAAGTGATCAAATGAGTCTTCGGTGATTTTCTTTTGCATGTTCAAATACAAATTCTATTAAAAACTCCAATTATTGCAATGATACCATCTTTTGATTGATCAAGGTGTCTATTAGTGCTAAGAAGACAGATATGGCAGTGTCCCCTTGTGACAAAATTCAAACTGATAGTCTCACGGCGCTCACCAAAAATTGCAATACTCCACGACCAATTGCCTGTGCTCCGAGAGTTCAAAAGTTTGACGGCTCCTCTGTGTGAGAATTAGCAGAGTTCATCAGGGCGGAGTTGGCTTGACGCAAGTTTTGAAGCCACTGGGGCACGCTAGTGTAAAAATGCGACAGCTGGACAATAGACACCCTGATATATGCTCATGAACTGCCGAAAGATACGATTACCTTATATCTGAAAGTTTGATGATTTTGAAGATGTAGATCTACAAAGAAGAGTTAGTACTCTTCAGCCTATTCTCTTTTTGAAAGAAAATAATAGAAATGCTTAGTAAACATAATTTATAAGTATATTATGAATGTAATAGACATGAAGTTTTAAGAGCAAAATAGTAGGTGAAAGATGTAGATCTTCCAAGAAGAGTTAACAGCTCTTTTCCTTTAGACTATTCGCTATTTGAAGAGAAAATGTAAATGCTTAGTAAACATAATTTAGAAGTATATTTTCAGATATATTCTGCCTATAAAACACAAAAACAATTTCTGAAATTTCCCATCTCCCATGGACAAATTGTCTAAAACAACACCCTTTCATTTTTTTCTTCAATGAAATGAACATTTCTTATTAACCACTTTAAAAATGCAATAATTTTATCTCAATGTCTTCCTCAGCCCTTATTAAAACGCTAAAACATTTCAGAATATTTTCTATCGAAAAACTTTTTTTTTTAACTTTTTTTAAAGTATTAATTATGTCCAACACAACACTATATCAACTTATGTTTACTCAAGGTAAATGTTTATTTGAGAAATTGCATCTAATATGTTTATTTACCTTCCAAGTATTTAAATCTACAAACGTACTTAATTCAGTAGTGATAACTGCACCCTCTTAAGACGACAAATATCTACAATTAGGCCCATGAACCCCAATTAGGATTGTATTCCGGCATTGTGCACAATTCAATTTTCCAGGTTTGTCACTTGTAATAGTCATGATTTCCCCTGAACATTAATAACGAGCGAAGCTCGCAAGCTGCGAAGCAGCTAGCGAGCGTAGCGAGTACAATGGCAATGCGCGAGATACCTCATTGTTGTCAGTAGGACGATGGCCTTAAATTTCCATCGATCAATTTATGGTACGTCCGGGTCCCGCTGTTAAAACGGAAGTGACGTCAGACGGAGTCGCGTGAAGTGGATAAACACTGAGCTTTGTTATGCCAATTCCCAGGCCCAGCTCTATGTCCTACAACATATGAACTATGGATATGTTTTAACTACCCAAGGTTGCGGACAAAAAAGAGAAATATACGCGTTTTATCGTGAAGCTCATACAGTAATTCAACAATGGTAATGTGCGTGCGTTGTGACGTGCAGCGTTCATTTTCCTTAGAAACTGGCGCCAAATAGCGAACGTGATACAAGCGCGCCACGCATCATTAATGCTGCGTGGGGGGGGGGGGAGGGTATTGTGGGGCTCTCAGGTACAGAGGGGGGTCGCACCCGCCTTATGTATTTCGCGGAAGAAGGGGTCTTTTTTAAGACCTCTGAATGTCCGCGATTTTGTATAAAAAGGGTATTTTTTTGTAACCAGGTAGGAAGTATGGGGGGTGAAAATCCCCTAACAATCCACGAAATATATGCGGCTCTGGGGCCAGTTTCTCGTATCGTAAATTACGATTTTCATTGTTGAAAATCGTAATTTACGATTTTTCTGTTTCTCGAAGCTGAGCCGTTCGTAAATATTTACGAAAATCGCGTAAAATTTACGAGGACCTCAGAGGTCATCGTAAATTTACGAATGACGTTATTGGACCCTTGTTGCATGGCAACGTGAGGTAATCTCACGCACCTACACGGGCACTTGACCACACGACCATCAGGGCAGGCCCGTGATTTGTAAATATTTACATATAAGTTATCAATATTTATATATAACCTGTGTATGTTAATACATGTTTAATTAATATATACACGTGCATAAATATTAATCATTTATTTATGGATAATTGTTTAAATATAATAAAATAAATGGTTTCTGAGTATTTATCAGATCTCATAATTATTTACGAATCAATAAAAAAATACAATCATTCATAAATAATGTATCTAGATACTTTTGATTTTGAAATGTCTATAAGTTATAACTATATATCGTTTAAACATGCGACAAGTACGATGCATCATCAAGTGTGAATGAGCAAATAAAAACTTATATTTTAACGACGAGAGGGGGGGGGGAAGAAAATACAAAAACTACTTATATTCCCGACCATTTTGGGGAGAGAAAATACAAAAACTTTATTTTCACGATCATTTTTTTCTTGGGGGTGGGGGGTGGGAAGAAAAAGAGGAGAAATAAAGTTCTAACTTTTCTCCTCAAAAACGGCCGTGAAAATGACTGTTTGCTTGACTCGTTTTCGTAGTAAAGGTAGCCTAATAATTTGCGAAATTCGCAATATAGACCACGTACGTGTATATCACGGAATATCATTTATACAAAGTAAAAAGACCATATCAATTATGGAAACATGTATTTATTCGTATGTATATCTATCAATGTCTAACATCTATATATCTGTATGTATGTATGTATGCATGTATGTATGTATGCATATACAGTATATATATATGTATGTATGTATGTATGTATGTATGTATGTATGTATGTATGTATGTATGTATGTATCTATCTATCTGTCTGTCTGTCTGTACACGTATATCTATCAATAAATGCTCTTTCACACTTGGTCCTTCGCAGACAAGCCAAAAAGCACTATCTAACGCCGAGTTACGTGGGCTTCCGAGTCTGCTGCCGCAAACGGAACAGGCAAAGGATTATAAAATCTGAAGTTAAAATACGTGTTCCCGTTCATCCAATGTCAGTGTTTTGATAAAAGAAGGTGTTTTTATACTGGAAAAGGTCAGCGTTCTTTTTCTTTGAAAAAGGGTGCTTTTTTGGCGGCAGCGCCATCTTTTGCACAGATTTAACACTGACTGACCTAGTCACGTGATCTCCATTGGAACTTTCCCCAACCATGGCGACCAAGGCACAGCAAATGGACGTAACACAGTTAAATATTCAGCAGCTGCAGCAAGTGTCTCAGCAGCTGGAACAGGTATAGTTCCACAATATCATAAGTTAGCGTCTGTGTAGGTTTGAGAGGTTTAGGACTTCTTACTGCTGAAAAACTTCCCCATTTTGACAGCGTCACATCCTATTTTCTTCATTCCCCTTTTATCGCTCAACACTTGACTTGAGAAGGTCTACTGGCAGAAAAAATAGTTTTGATAATGTGAGGGGCCGAGGGCTTACACTTTCAGAGTAAAAATATATATTCCGGATTTATGAATATAGAATTAACATCAAAAGATATTTAAAGAGATGTGCATCAAATATATCTTGAAATTATTCTGGTTTGAAATTATTGTATTCATACATGAGTGAGTGATACTGATAGGCCTATCTATACACCTTAGATGAATAGAACATGTATGTCATCATAGACCAATTGGTCATGTACTTTACAACCTCAATTCTGGAACGTACCAGAATTGTTCAGAGAAGTTTACAATTCTGGTGATTCCGGTGTACCAGGATTGTTTCTTCTGGCAATTCTAGTATGCACCAGAATTGTTACTCAGGCAATTCTGGTACGTACCAGAATTGTTCGAGAATTTCTTACCTGCCTGCCGTCCGTCCTGCCTTCCTTCCTTAGACATATGAATTGAACCGACCTGATAGATTATATTCCTTTATTCCTGACATCCTAAAATTAAATTCAATAAAGATAGTATTTAGACTAAATGGATGTCAGGGAACAAGAATATGAACTTAATTTTTCGAAATAAATTTATTATGTGAAACGATCGTTTAAAAACAAGTGCAATTGAAATCACTTCGCACTTGTGTAGATCCGCCATTTTGAAAACGGCAGATTTTGCGGTCTCCTCGCCGCACTTTACACAATCCAAATAAATACTTCCCGTGGTTGGATTGTAATAAATATTATATTTCCCGAAAGCCAAGACACATATCTATCTACCAATGTCAATTTTGTATTTGTTTATTGGGCAAATAATATAATGGAGACATGATTCGAAATAGGTGCATTGCTTACGGCCAACGGATTTCGTACGTACCAGAATTGCTCCAACAATTCTAGAACATACCAGAATTGTTGGAACAATCCTGCCACTTGCAGTGTACCAGAATTGTTCTTTCCAGCAATTCTGGTACGTACCAGAATTGGACAATTCTGGTGCATACCAGAATTGAGGTCGTAAAGTACAACATGACCGACCAATTACCATACAACCCATTATGAAGCCCTGGAGACGCCTAACCTAGTCTTAGTGTGACGTCACTAGGAGACAAAGGGGCTCGATCAAGTTGAAGTTAGCATCTAAGACAAAAAATAAATTTTACAGTAGCAATATGTATCTTACATATTTGGAAAGCTAGAATTCTGAGGTTTCTGGATCTTTAGTCAGATTTACTGTATTCCCATTGATAAAAAAAGTTATGAACATTTTACTGCAGGGTGTTTGTTTGTTTGTTCAACGCCTTTCTGACAATAACATTTAACAAAATGTTTAAACCTCCATATTTTCTTGTAAAACCATCTTATGATCTTCAACATTGCTTTAGATGATACAATTATACCTGGGGAGACTGTGCCAAGAGATATAGGATTGAATATTATGTTTTGGGGTGTTTTTGATGAATTTTAAAATACAGTGATATGTGATTCCGTAACATGTGATTCCGTAACAGAAAAATAGCATTTTTTTAATTTTTGGAAATGTTCAGATTGGATCATTACCATGAAACTTCATAGAAAAAAGCATTTTAACGCTAATTTAACTATGAGGGGCACACTTTTGAAAAATATATTTTCAAACAGTGTTTTTGTGGGGGTTAAAGTTGGTGATTCCGTAACGTTACAGAATCATATATTTGATAAATTGACTGGTTCAAGCCTATAGATGTCTTGAACATTCTTTAAATGGACTAGTTTGTTATCTTTACTTTAAGTTTAGTATTAACTGATTGTTTCCATATTTAGAATGAGACATTGTGCACACTATTTTGAAAAAAAAAGTATATGTCCATTATCGAGTAGTAGTTTCAATATGGCATCAAAACGCTTTGGACAAAGACTAAGCTGTACATGGAAATCAGATGAAGTTCTTTATAAACAAGTAACTCACATGCAATTTTGAGAAAGGTACAATTATTCAAAATGTTTCATAGCACCAAACTACCTTTTTAAAAACATTCACACAATTTTAAAGTAGAGTATAATTAAGCTGGCCAGCAGGGCATCTCAGCCTCATTTGGGCACCCACTCCCTCAAAAATCACCCTTCAGGACACCCAAATAATTTTGTGAGTAACCCTTTAAAAGGACATTTTCAAATATATAAATGAATTTGTTTTCACTCTAGTTTAAATTCAGTGACTTTTTATAAGGCATTTATTTCAAGAAGTACATGCATGTTCATGGTTATAATGGGCCATATCAACCTATTCAAACTGTTGCGTACAGAATTTTAGAATATTGAATTCATTATTTTCCCTCAAATTCAAGAAAACTTGCTCCCTCATTTGGCTGTCTTATCCTATAGTAATATCATTCTTGAACCCTAGTTGTTCAAGACTTTTGTAAAATAGCAGATTTTAGAGAATTTATATCTGTGGTGGACAGGAAAGCTCTTCGACAGAGATTTTAGATACCATCACAGAAACAGAGATTCTCCTTTAAGTAAAGAAGAAAACTGAAGTTTAGCACATGGTCAATGTAGCCCAGATCCCGAAGTCTCTATTTATGCATATATTTTAAAACTTGACCACCCAAATTAAATTTTAGAGGAATTTATTCAGTGTTTTAGATGGAACTTACACACTGTTGAGGACACTTTAGAAACTTTTGTCACAAGTTTAGAAGGGGAAGGATTCAATACAAAAACATTTATCATCACTCAAAGAAAGAATAAAGTCATATGGAAGACTCATATGATACTGTTTTATACAAAGCCAGTCATAGATCAGCAGTCTAAATGATTTTTAAAACAAATTTCCAGGGGTTCTCCATTTGCC
Organism: Maea johnstoni; assembly: GCA_963942565.1. Classification (NCBI taxonomy): domain Eukaryota; kingdom Metazoa; phylum Annelida; class Polychaeta; order Spionida; family Magelonidae; genus Maea; species Maea johnstoni. The sequence goes on along the minus strand of CAWWDR010001121.1, from coordinate 65,178 downwards.
CAATAGACATGTATGATCTACTCCAGAAAAAAATATCCAACAGTTAATAAGATCACAAATGCATGTTTAAAAAGAATCATCACATAGTTATTTTATAAGTATTTAGCAAATTTGGCATTAACTATAAATGTTCATAATTCATTCATAACTCAGCTAGTTTGATATCAATTGGTATGTGTACAGATGTGTACCTTGACTGACACCTCCATCCTGTCTGCGAATGCAATGTCTCCATTCACCTCTACATCCCTAATCCTGAAGCCACCCATTCAGTTAATCAGGGTAGATGCAATTTCCCCCTGAATCATATCCTCCTTCCCCAGACTAAACAATAAGGGGTGTTAATGAGAGGGGACAGTGGAGGAAAAACAGAATCCACATTGTCTGGGGTATACCAACATCCTTGATGTGTACAGGAAGTGATATAAAACTGACCAGGTATGAGTGAAATCTACCTCTGAGAATGCAGAAGGTAACATCATGTTTTTCAAAACCTTTTCAGATTTACGATCTATTTATAAGAAGCTTCAATGTTAAATCAATTACAGCTTATATAAGTTCATTGTCTAACAATTGCCCTTGTGGGGAAGAGGTCCCTCTAACATTAGACATTGTCATCTGTTACCTACCATCAGAGACGTAGAAAACCCACTCTCTGCTGCCATGTAATTCCTAATTATGTGCTCCCTTCAGTAAAATTTATGTCTTTATATCAGTTCACTAACTTAACTTTTTATTAAAGCAGAAAATTTCACCATAGTGCACTCTTTTAATGAAAGATATTGATTGTTACAGAAAATGTGATTCCGTAACAAATGGTAAATGTGATTCCGTAACAAGACCATCTGCCAAAGTTTCTTGAATAAAGTTCACTTTAACTTATTCAACACCTAACTTTGTGGTGGAATCTGTGCAAAACAAATTTACCTACCACATGATAAAGAAACTTTTGAAAAAAAGTGGCAGGAACAGCATGAAAGTGGTATTTGATTAAAGTGGTAGAAAACAGATGGTAATTTTGAGTGATTCCGTAACAGGCGTGTTTTTTCACTTTTTTACCCCAAAATCATTTTCTGTGGAAGTTGGAACTTGGTACATTTAAAAGAACTTTCAAAGCCCTACACAACCATATAAAGCATGATTTCCTAACTTTTTCCATTAAAAAGATATCTAAGCTTGAACAGCAAAAGTGTGATTCCGTAACAGCTTGATCGAGCCCAAAGACTAATGAGCACTCATATTTTTTGGATTATAGAGGAGGTTCCCTACACACATGTGCAGAATAATTTAGCTCTTTAGTGCGGTTCTTGTCAATGCCTGGGCTAGGAGTCCGTCATCTGTGTACATAGCAAGATTAGCTTGTTGGGTGTCTGGGGGATTGACATTAGTGGTTACAATAACATGAATGTCAATCATCTAAGTAACCTAGTAATTAATATCAAATCAAAGATTAGGATATGGGTGTATATGGAATGAAAGGGCAGCTCTGCTCTTCCCAACAATAGCTATCTTGAGCTGCTTCTTTTGGTTAATTATGAAATTCATTGCTGATTTATCTTGTTTTGATTTATGTAATTGGGCCTGCTAAGATGAAATTTAACTGTGATATGTCTTTCTTATGTCTTTACAGGAAATTGAGTTCTTCACCAATTCTCTTAGTCAACTCAAGCTGGCCCAGGGGAAGTTTGTGGAATCTCAAGAGTCTCTGGATCAAGTCAACAATGAGAATGTCGGGAAGGAAATTCTTGTGCCGTTGACAAGTTCTGTATCCTTAGTAATGATGGAAGCACAGAAATTTATATATACATAAATAATAATTATAATATATATATATATAATATATAGCAAGCATAGTTTAAGCCTAACTTGTACTCAAAAAATTGTCACTTGTAAGTAACAGTAGTGTCGAAAAAAGTGTCATGACCTGCAGAATCTGGAAGCAGTCTGTCTGCTGGACTGGCATGGAAACAAAATAACAAGATAACTTTGGAGGCAATGTGAGGCGTTAATGTGGTGACCACCAGGGACTTAGCCAGGACCTGTCTTTTGGACAGGTAGTTTCCTAAAACCTCCTGTTTGGACAGGCAAAATTTTCTATGATGATTTTTCAATTTTGACTTTTGGGGTGCGATTTTGGTGGAAATTTTACTTGAGAAAGTAGGTCAACATGTCTGACCATTGTGTCAACATGTCTGACCATAGTGACCTACTTTCTCAAGTAAAAGTTTCCACCAAAATCGCGTGCTGTAAGGTATTCTCTTGCAGGAACTCCAAATTTGCCTTTCAGTTGCCCTAGCTTAGTATATTACGCAGACATGTATGGTATTTATAAATCAAATGAACCTTTATTGATCAAGAAAACCTCATTTGAGGTAAAACACTGTAAAATTAAAACTGTATTTACATTGAGGTCAGCTCAAGCAGGTAAGTTAAAGAAAACTTATATTTGAAACACCAAGACCTCAGGGATTAGATAACTATTGTTAGAAAGGGTACAGGAGTGCTAAACTAGGAGTTGTCTTATTTTGAGTGTGTCACCAGCATCACAGCCTTAAATTCCCTTTGTGATGTAGATGTCCATGGTCGGGAGGCTGGCTCCACTGGTGATCTTGTTGTGGAGCTCGGGTTATTCTTCTCTCAAGCAGAATATCTTAGTTGACCTTGACCCTTGTGGGTCTTAAGTGTAGGTTTCTCTACTAATGTCTGATGTCAAATTAAAATAGGGTTTATTGGCCAAATTCCATTAATTTACCAGACTGTTCATGTTTGACAATCTTATAACTCTTTGGTCCACCATAGTCATGTGACCTATCAAAATTCACCTTGAATTGAGCCCCACATTCTGACAGTCAATTGCCAAAGTTTCCCTAGGTTGTGTTACGAAAATGCATATATGTGTGATTGCGTGTGTTTGGCATTGGAAAGGTTTACATTTAATCTGATGCCAATTTCTCTAGAATAATTTATCTTTTCAATATGATTCTATGATTCACTCTATGTTGAATGGGTTTACTTCAGATACACTTTTTCAGAAAAATAGGTATACAAATGTTTCATGATATAAATGTTCTGCACTAACATTTCACTATTGAGTCTAGCACGGAGAATTCCTGATCTTTCTCAGTTAGCACCTTTGATATGCTTTCCTTGACTTGATCTCCTAGATGTATGTGTCTGGTAAGCTAGATCCTAATGAGAATGTGCTACTGGACATAGGAACTGGCTACTACATAGAAAAGGTGAGTTAGCTAGATGTTTGTGTCAAATAAGCTAGATTCTAATGAGAATGTACTTCTAGACATGGGAAGCGGTTATTACATAGAAAAGATGAGTAAATGCGTTCAGATTAATTGGAAGAAATCTATGTAGTCATTTATTCAACATGGACATGTAATTGTTTGTTTCCTGTAACCCTATCCTTACAAGTTTTTTATTCAAAAAAATCCCTACCCTTGAGTTTTTATCGCCCATCCAACTCCTTATCAACGTAAAACATGCATAAAACACACATTTTTGACCAAAACCATAATTAAAAATTCTTTTTTTTTACCAACCTGCCTGCCCTACCCTATTTTTTTTCGGACCGTTAAAGGAAACAAACAATTTATTTTTTTAGGCCTTACAAACATGACATTTCTTTGGCCTTAGAATGAGCTCTTACTGATGGACAGAAAAATAGAACTGAACTGTTATTAGAAGTTGGTGATCCCAGCCCTATTCAGGCACAAATATTCTGTAATTTTCACATCAAATAACTGAAAGCAAAATTTCAAAACATTCCTAACTATGAGATGGAATCAAAAACATCCACCTTGAAAGCATTTAGGGTCCAGATTATATTAAATTAAACTCTGTGTTTGTTTTGTTTAGGATATTGGAGGTGCAAAGGACTACTTCAAAAGGAAAGTGGAATTCATCTCTAAACAGATTGACAAAATCCAACCAATACTTCAGGAAAAATACAAGAACAAGCAAGGTAAGGAAAAGGAATATTTATGTGGAATTTGACAGCAAGAGGGGTTAACCCATTTGTGGCCGGCGTGCACACATGACATGGTCTGACATTTTCAGAAATCACTCATAAAATCAATATATATTTGAAAAATATATGAAAAAGTAATGTTAAATCTAAGTCTCTAAGAGTTGAGAGTATTCTTAAAACATTGCTTTTATTTTCGAGGTATTTCAATTTGTTTCTGACCATGAGAGAGCTTTATGTGAATAGGTTAGAAATAGAATACACCTTGAAACAACCAAAGGGATTTCAATGAATGTTAATAAGAAGCAGACAAGCTCATGACAGCAAAAAATTTCATTTCTTTTTCATGACTAAATTGTTGAAGGTCACACTAAGATCCCACTGTTGACATTCCTAGTATTTATCTACAGGGCTCCTCTGAATTCTCCTGTGGCTCCCTCAAAGATTTGCAGAGCCCAAAGATGTACTGGTTTCTATACCCAACACCTCTAAGTAGCTTGTGAAGATGCAAAACACTTAATTGTGAGCCCTCATTCATATTGAACATTGGAGTCATTTAGGGATATGATCTTGAAAGCGTTGATCTACCTTTACCTGATTAGGGAGAAACGAGCGATCATAGGGGGTGAATTTACGAAAGGAATTCAAGAAAGGAATTCAAGTTGATAACTTGCCAGATGCATCTTTATATTCTAACATTTTTCTATTGCAGCAGGATTACTTAGCCACCCTTTCATGGTACAAAACATATGAATTTGTTGTTGGCTTTACTTAATGTTGTTGTTTTTCTTGCAGCTGTGGTTGAGGTTCTCCAGTTGAAGGTTCAGGCACAGTTGGCGGTACAGCAACAGCAGATGGCCACGGCAGGAGGACCCTCCAAGTCCTAGGCACCAGAATGGGGAAACAAGATAGGATCTATAAAACAGGGATATAAAGCCTTTTTGCCCTGGGTCCAGCTGAAGGGGGCGCCACTGTCTGCACACTTTCAGGATCTGGATTCCTCGTCTGCCACGACAGAAATTACGCCCTAGGAAAGCAGCTCTTTTGACTAATAAAGGGAAAATCTGCTAACACTAAGGGTTCATACTACCTTTTTGTCTTGACTATTGTAAGGTTCCATTGTGTTATCACAAGCACCTTTTCTCATCGGCAAATATTCCTGTTATAATATTCCTGCACAAAATCTTTAAGAAAACAGATAGGCAATCTTATCTTAGAATCTTGCAGAGATTTGAGCATGTATATGTACTATGTTATTGTCAATCAGTTTATGATATAGAAATAGGTATTTTATCTGATTTTAGTATATTTCCAACCAATTCTGTTTTTGGTTTAAGAGTATCTTCTGATATGGATTTCATCATGGCAGGGGTTATTGAAACCTATGTGAAGTGGAATCCCATATCAGGAAAATGTTCCTGGGCATTTTTTTTTTGTTGAACCCTGCATGATGTAAGTCTTGATTAACAATTCAAGCTTTCAAAATAAAACTTTGGTTTGCTTTTCTTTTTCTTTTGTGGTATGTTTGTCCTTCGTGATTGAAAAGTCGCTTATACTCAATAATATGTAGTTAGGAAAAAATGTTCCAAACTGAAAGACCATGCTTTCCAAAGCAGCATATGTTATTGACTTTATTTGCCAGTGAAATGTAGTGTTTGTTATGTAGAGTACCTGGTTTCCCCTGATACAATTATCGATTGCAGACATATTTCCCTTTTGCTTGTGAAATTGAATTCAATTGAATAAAATAAAATTCACCAAGATAAGAAGTTTGTTGTACTTATTCAAATTGGCACTATATGGATTTTGAACCCCAATGCATTACTGAGTGTATGGTGTCTATTTCCATAACAAATACCTTCTTGAGAAATGGTAGTGAATTTGTGTGCTTTTATGAATAAAGAGTAGCAAAAAAATAGACAATTGTGAGTACAGGATGGCATATACAAAATGTAGTTTTGGATGCATGATTGCAATCACAATGCATTTATGCTTTGGTGAGTGCCCTTGTCTTCTCAATGTTTATAATTTCTTGTTTTGATTTGACAGTAATAAAGTACCTGTTTACAACTGAATCGTGTTACTAATTACTGTATCTACTGTTAATTCGAAAACCGTTTTGATAATGGTAAAAAGGAAAAGGGCAACAGCATATGAAGAATCAAAGAATTAAAGAAACCACTTTTTAACCAAAATTAGTAGAAGTCGGAATTGCTGTGTTCAATTTTCACCACATTTTGTTTAAACTATCTACATAATACTATTAACAAGAAGACAAAAAAAACGACAGACCGGTTAGTTTTTGAACCACTGTTGGTTGAAGTTTGTGAAATAGGATTTTTGTCAGATTTTCATATAAATGATTCAACAGAATTACCCAATTGGTACCTTATTTGCCTTTTCTTATATAAAATATTTTTTTAGCAAGGAAACCCCATTTTATACATTAATGAATGACCATACATATTTACCTGAAATGTATTAAATTATCAAATTCAATAAATGTGATAATCATTATAGCCAATAAATTCTCTTGGGCTACTGTTTAGAATGGGCAGGTATATTCATAATGGTATATATTTAGTAAAATATGCGTGTCACAATTTCTTTTCAAAATGAGCAGTGGTGTCAGGAAAACTGTAATGAATCATTTTCGTTTGTTCAAAGCTCAATAGGTGTCTCCAGTGTATAGTATTGTAATTACTGCGGCTTGCTCGGGCATATCTTGTCCTTGTCGTCATCCCGTCAAAACGTTTCACCAGGGAGATTCTAATTAGTTACAACTCATTGGTTTCATTAATATCTGATTTTAAAAATTGCACAGCCGTTATGTGCAGGAATTGGCAAAGTTTCCAAACACGCGAACGTTTATTTTATAAGTATCCTGTGTTACATGCGTTAGAACCTTGAATTCGCAACGTTTCGAAAATGCATGAACAGTTTCAATCATATTTTATTTTAAACATTTCACAGGAATCGGCAAACCTACCAAATGCGCGAACAGTTAGTTTTATAATTATCCTGTGTTAGATTCTTTTCTTAATGTGCTTCGGTTGGAGCTTAAAGAGAAATCCAACATCCCAGTAACATGCAGCCAGACTGTTAGCGATAGGGTCAAAAAAAGTTGCATGGTCCAGAAAATCCTGCGTACTGGACATGGGCCACAGATGAGTGTCTTGAAACTCTATGCCAACAGATGTGGTCACTTAGGGTGTAAGGGGGTAAAGGAGTAGATTGATTTCTTTATCCAGCTTGTGAAGTGGAGTTGACTGTGTTACTGCTTACATGATAATCAGCTCAAAGGACTCTCATGAAGGGAAAAAGTATGGGTTCTTAATGATAATTTTATGCGTTCCTCTGGACACTGACACTTCACACCTCTGCGACCATACCACTTGACCAGGCTTCAAAAGGTTATGTTGACGTCGTCCGCGCCGGGTTGAATATCGATTATATCAGAGGTTCCATATAATACATATACTATTATCTCATATTTTATAGAATTAGCCAGTTGGTACCTTATTTGCCCTTTCTTGTATGAAATATTTTTTAGCAAGGGAACCCTATTTTATACAGGAATGAATTGCCGTACATATTTTCTTGAAATGCATTAAATTATCAAATTCAATAAGTGTGATAATCTTTATAGCCAATAAATTCAGTTTAAAAAATTGTCACTTGGACAGTGTTTAGAATAGGCAGATATATTCATAATGGTGCATATTTAGTTAAGTCTGCATCTGTAGCAATTTCTTTTCAAAATAAGCAGTGGTGTCAGGAAAATTATAATAAATCGTTTTAGTTTGTTCAATGCTCAATAGCTGTCTCCGGTGTATAGTATCGTACATTACACGATCAAAGGTTAGATTAAAGAATTTGACCACATTTAAAATGGGAGGCACAAATCTAGAGAGGGTGGAAGAATATAACTATCTGGGAATGTTATTTACTTGGAATGGGAAATTCACCAAAGCAAAAACAAAATTAGCAGTTAAAGCCACTAGAGCCATGTACTCAGTGATACAAAATGGGCGTAGGCTCAACCTACCGGTAGGCATGTTATTAAAACTATTTGACTCATGTGTGGCACCCATTCTTTTATATGGAGCTGAAACCTGGGGGTTTGATAACATGGATGTCATAGAAAATTTACACACCAGGTTCTGTAAAATAATAACAAAAAAGAGTAAATATTGCCATAATTCCTTTATTTATGGTGAACTTGGGCGATTCCCTCTGCAAATTACAGCCACAATTAGAGTACTTAATTACTGGAACAAGATGATTAATGGCAAGAAAGACAAAATATGCTTCCTTATATATAACATGATGAAACATCTTAACTGTATAGACAAATGCACCTCACCATGGTTAGGATATGTTAAAAGTACACTAGAGAATTGCGGATTGAACAATGTTTGGATATCTCATGTTCAAAGTGGCTCAGGGGTGTCCAGTGAGTGTGTTAAAAGAATATTGCAAGATCAGTTTCTGCAGAAATGGTCGAGCAGAATCTCAGTAGAGGAAGATTTTTCCTCATATAGAATTTATAAAAATGTACATGAATTTGAAGAATACGTAGATCTATTACCAGAATACCTAAAATACTCACTACTTGACTTCAGAACTGGATCTCAAAAATTGCCTGTTAATTGTAGATCCAAATTATCAATACCAAGGCAAGAGCGCATCTGCACTAAGTGCAGAAAATAGGCGGGTGGCCAAATCCCTAAAAGAGCTCTAGAAATATTTTTGATGGCGTTTTTCGTTACAAGTCGTCATCCATGCTTATTCATCTCTACATAGGGTGGGCTTTAGCGTACGGGTGGATGACATGTCTGCTTTTGCTTCATATAACGGATATCCTAAGTTTTTCAAGACCATTACATTCAAATAGGAAATGAAATTCATCACCCATAAGCCTTTTTAGGCGGGTGGCCAAATGTCAGAATTATACTTTTGATGGCGTTTTTCGTTACATGCTTATTCATCTCTGCATAGGGTGGGCTTTAGCGTACGGGTGGATGACATGTCTGCTTTTGCTTCATAAGGGAATTTTGGGGCATTTTATGCAAAAAATCACCAAAAAAGTATGTTTTTTGGGATTTCCTTCTAGAAAATTCATTTTTCGAGATACAAACTCAAAACTTGCTACAAATGTGTTCAAGGGGATGCTTCTGATCATAGAACATGTTGCGTTAGTATGACTTCAATGAACCCCCTGCTGTGAGTGATTTTGGGGTAAAAATCATCAATAATGAGTGATTTTTGTAATTTCCCACAACTTGAATGTCACCCTGTGGACTATTCCAAACTCACAACTGAATAGTTTTGATTTAGAAAACTACCCAAGAAGGTGTAGATACAGAAAGTGAGTTATGTTTGAATATTTTCATGATATGCTACGTTTTGGGGCATTTTACAGAAAAATTGGCATTAAAACTGGTGATTTAAGGGATTTGCTTCTGGAAGGTGCAATTTTCATAGAAGGAACTTGAAACTTACCACAACTGATTTCATAAGGATGTCTATGATTATCAAATGGTTTGTGTAAGTATGAAATGTATCTGACCCTTGTTGTGAGTGATTTTGGGGTAAAAACCTATAAAATAGTAGGAATTTTGTAATTTCCCACGAGTTGAATGTCACCCTGTGGACTATTCCAAACTCTCAACTAAATAGTTCTGGTTTAAAAAACTAACCAAGAAGGTGTTGATAGAGAGAGTGAGTCATATTTGCATATTTCATGACATGCTACGTTTTGGGGCAATATACAGAAAAATGGCATAAAACAGGTGATTTTAGGGATTTGCTTCTGGAAGGTGCAATTTTCATAGTAGGAACTCAAAACTTGCCACAAATCATTTTATAAGGATGTCTATGTTAATAAAATGTTTTGTGATAGTATGAAATGTATCTGACCCCTGCCGTGAGTGATTTTGGGGTAAAAACCTTTAAAATAGTAGGATTTTTGTAATTTCTCATTTATTTGAACAAAGGTTTATTATCTCTTATTCCAAGTTTCTAGACTGATATAGTTGTTACAGAATATTAACTAAGAATGGGCATATAGGGAAAATAAGTTATGTTTGCCAACCTATAACTTGCTAAATCTGGGGTATTTTACTGAAAAATCGTCAAAAGCATGCGTTTTTAGGAATTTGCTTCTGGAAAATGCTGCCTCCAATGCAGATGTATAAAACTTGCCACAAATATGTTCCCATTGATGCATATGATTGTAGGATGTGTTGTGGTAGTTGAGATTAAATGTAGCTCCTGCTGTGAGTAATTTATTGGTAGTATCCTTTTAAATCATGCATATTTTTGTATTTTCCCAGGCTTAACCTGTCAACTTAGAGACTATGCGAATGATTTTAATTTCCCAAATTTGCCAAAGAAATCACTTAAGAATGTGATGGTGAAGGAACTGGGTTAGGTTTGCTAGCTTTCAATGATAAGCTAATGTTTTGAGCATTTTATGGAAAAAGTAATGAACCGTGAAAACTTATAGAAATGTGATTTTTGAGATTAAATGTAGCTCCTGCCGAGAGTAATTCATGGGTAATCCTTTAAAATTATGCAATTTTATTTGTATTTTCTGAGGAACTCAGTTATGTTTACTATAGCCTTCAATGATAAGCTATGGTTTTGGGTATTTCATGGAAAAAGTAAAAATGTGAATTTAGAGATTTGCTTCTAGAGAGAGTAAACTTCATGGTAGGAATTCAAATTTGGTACAATAATATTCGTTATGATTTCTGTGATTATAGAGATGTTGTGTTTGTAGTTTCATGTGACCTCTGCTTAACAATTTAAGCGATTTTTTGGACAAAAACTTTGAAACTAATATTCTATGGACTATTTGATTATATCACAGATCAATCTAACATTCATGCATACTTTTTCACCTTTTTGCAGTAAAATATTAAGAAATGTGACAGTGTCATTTAATAGTCCCTTTTAAGCATTAACATTGACCTTTAATGGGAGTTGTAACACTGTTTGCCATTCAGCATTTCAACAACTAAGATGTGCCACAGGTAGATGTGGTGTTTCATTATTAAAAATGATCATATATAGCCCAGCCCTCTAAATGTAATTGGGTTATTACTGTTTGGGGGGATTAGATGCAGAAACTGAATCTGAAAAGTACTAGTAATATCATCACTAATATGAGTATATATGCACATGTACATTACTTTGACTATTAATTCTTGTAATGCTACCTCAGATGTGTTGGAACAGGAAGAATGTATTACCAAGCTAATTATGCAAGCTGCATTGATATTCTGGTATAAGTATCAAAAAAAATAACTGATTTTAATTGTTCATTAGTTGTTGAGTCTGTTTGGTGGAAAATTGTATTTCAGGATAATATACAGTGGAACCTGATAGGTTACCTCTGACCATAGAGCATTTTCACAGCAGTGCCTGCATACGGTAACAGCACAAGGTGACCCTGTAGCCTGTGAGTCTGTGACTATACAAATCTTTTAAAAAGTAATGGAAGGGCTGCTTAAACAATGGGCTTGTAGGTCCATTGAGCTAAGTACTGTATATTTAGGAAAGTCTTATCAAAGTTCATAATATGCTCATGGGCTTATAGTTATTATAAGGGGAATAGGTGGAAGGACTACTAAATGCTGTGGACAAGTAGTCCATCACTGGCTACTAGAATATTTTGGTGATGTTTATCCATAAGTGATAGGAGCCCAATTTCCCAAAGCTTTGTGCTAGCTATGAGAGTGGGGGCATTTAATCTTTAGGCAACAAACTGACAAAAGGTGTGGTCCTAATTGTGCAGTGTTTTTGCAGCGACAACCTATAATCTGCTGAATAGGAAGTATTAAGAGCAGTATGATGAAGATATGAATGGGGAGGAGTCAAAATGAATCCTGATTCATGCAATAATTTGGAATTTCGATTCTCCTCCTTTTATCTGCGATATTTAGGCTAAATTGTAACTAGTCTGTTTTAAGTGATGGAGGAAACTATAGTAACCCAGTGAAAACCACCTAACCCCAAGTCAGTGATCACTTTCTCACATGCCCTATCTGGGATCAAGGAACAAACAAATATTTGGGAGTTGGTAATTTTGTTTTTTCATTACTTTTTCTGCCATACCATGGTTAAGTCATGACTAACCAGTTGAGATTGGTTTAGGAAACCAGATTACCCAGCAAAAACTGCTGCCTAACCCCAAGTCACTGGCAACTTTCTCACATAGTGACTTGGATTTGAAAGATCAATGTGGGTGTTTTGTTTTTCATACTTGAATGACTCACATGTATATCAAATTATAAATGAAATAAGATCTCACAGAATGATACTTATGTAACTGAGTGAGATATACCTTAGACTCTGATTGTAATACAGGTGAATTTGGATATGACAGACTAAATGGGACCAGGAAAATTGGTCCGTCATATGCAAAATCCATCATATACATATGACGAATACTTGATATGCATCGGACAGGGACCAAGCATAACGTCCGTCATATGCAAAAATCTGTCGTACAGTGGTCTGTCATATCCAAGTTCACCTGTAGTAGGAGTTCTGCTACTATTCTCTACCATAAATTGATATTGATGCTAATTCAATGATCTGCATGTCCTGTGATGTCAGAGACTTGCATACTTGGAGCACTTCTTAATTTCTCATGAGTGCTCCATGTTCACAGGTTCCACTGTGATTGCCACATAGGCACTATCAAAAATATCCATCTCTCATTATATCATGAACAGCAAAATGATCCAAAATCTAGCATGACAAAATTCCATAGAATGATAGAGCCTACAAAAATCACATTTCTATAAGATTTCACGTTTCATTACTTTTTCAATAAAATGCTCAAAACAATAGGTTATCATTGAAAGCTATTAACCCTAACCCAGTTCCTTCACCATCACATTCTTAAGTGATTTCTTTGGCAAATTTGGGAAAGTATAATCAGTCTCTAAGTTGACAGGTTAAGCCTGGGAAAATACAAAAATATGCATGATTTAAAAGGATACTACCAATAAATTACTCACAGCAGGAGCTACATTTAATCTCAACTACCACAGCACATCCTACAATCATATGCATCAATGGGAACATATTTGTGGCAAGTTTTATACATCTGCATTGGAGGCAGCATTTTCCAGAAGCAAATTCCTAAAAACGCATGCTTTTGACGATTTTTCAGTAAAATACCCCAGATTTAGCAAGTTATAGGTTGGCAAACATAACTTATTTTCCCTATATGCCCATTCTTAGTTAATATTCTGTAACAACTTTATCAGTCTAGAAACTTGGAATAAGAGATAATAAACCTTTGTTCAAATAAATGAGAAATTACAAAAATCCTACTATTTTAAAGGTTTTTACCCCAAAATCACTCACAGCAGGGGTCAGATACATTTCACACTAACACAAAACATTTTATTAACATAGACATCCTTATAAAATGATTTGTGGCAAGTTTTGAGTTCCTACTATGAAAATTGCACCTTCCAGAAGCAAATCCCTAAAATCACCTGTTTTATGTCATTTTTCTGTATATTGCCCCAAAACGCTGCATGTCATGAAATATGCAAATATGACTCACTCTCTCTATCAAAACCTTTTTGGTTAGTTTTCTAAACCAGAACTATTTAGTTGAGAGTTTGGAATAGTCCACAGGGTGACATTCAACTCGTGGGAAATTACAAAATTCCTACTATTTTATAGGTTTTTACCCCAAAATCACTCACAGTAGGGGTCAGATACATTTCATACTAACACAAACCATTTGATAATCATAGACATCCTGATGAAATCATTTGTGGTAAGTTTCAAGTTCCTACTATGAAAATTGCACCTTCCAGAAGCAAATCCCTAAAATCACCAGTTTTAATGCCAATTTTTCTGTAAAATGCCCCAAAACGTAGCATATCATGAAAATATTCAAACATAACTCACTTTCTGTATCTACACCTTCTTGGGTAGTTTTCTAAATCAAAACTATTCAGTTGTGAGTTTGGAATAGTCCCCAGGGTGACATTCAAGTTGTGGGAAATTACAAAAATCACTCATTTTTGATGATTTTTACCCCAAAATCACTCACAGCAGGGGGTTCATTGAAGTCATATTAACGCAACATGTTCTATGATCAGAAGCATCCCCTTGAACACATTTGTAGCAAGTTTTGAGTTTCTATCTCGAAAAATGAATTTTCTAGAAGGAAATCCCAAAAAACATACTTTTTTGGTGATTTTTTGCATAAAATGCCCCAAAATTCCCTTATGAAGCAAAAGCAGACATGTCATCCACCCGTACGCTAAAGCCCACCCTATGCAGAGATGAATAAGCATGGATGACGACTTGTAACGAAAAACGCCATCAAAAGTATAATTCTGACATTTGGCCACCCGCCTAAAAAGGCTTATGGGTGATGAATTTCATTTCCTATTTGAATGTAATGGTCTTGAAAAACTTAGGATATCCGTTATACCAAAATACTATAGAACTAGATGTAACACTTTAAAGATGACTCAATTATTAAATACAAATGATAGAAAGTTGTTGATGAAAGTTGCCAAATTTGTTCACTTAGGCATGAAGGAGTACACATCTCTTCCAGATGTAAGTGAAATCATTGATACTGCTGATTTAAGCTGTCTGTATACTTAGTTATGACAGCAAACAAATACATTCCATGTATACTATTGACACATATCTTTATGGGTGTACCGTGTATGTATATTTTTGTAATACTGACAATATTGTTAATGGTTATATTTTTTCTAATGATATTATTGTATTTCCTCTATGTACCGTAGATTGCGGTTAGAGAGTAATAAAGTTCGTATTCGTATTCGTATTCGTAATTACTCCAGCTTCCTCGGGTATATCTTACCTTAGTCGTCATCCCCTCACAAACAGTTTTACTAGGGAGATTCTAATATGTCACTGTAATAAGTCATTGGTTTGACTATTTGTCATTATAAACATATGTCACAGCCGCTATGTGCAGGAATCGGCAAACTTTCCAAACACGCGAACGATTATTTTATAAGTACATGTACTACATACAATATAATCTCATATTTTATTTTATTACCTCATGTCTTTTATGTAGTAAACCTAATGATGGTTGACCATTACTGTCCTGATGTGTTATTGCTAGTGGCCTGTCTGCCCGGGATGCGCACACAGCTAACAGTTTCTGCTGAATCCCTTTTCTAGTATTAAATTTTTAATCACTCAAAATGTCTTTGCTGCAGTAGATTTCAAAATTTAAAAATTAAGATTGAGGTTACCTGTGACACAAATAAACTTAAGATCGACCGTGAATAAAAAATACTTACAAAAGAAACGTGTTTTTTTTTAATCATTTACGGGTCTTATTCATTTGCCAGTTAGTTTTCATTCATTACATTTTTAATTGTTTTTGAAATTTCTCTGATCTGAAGTACCTTAAATTCGTAACGTTTTAAAAATACAAACATACATCTCTCTCTCTCTCTCTCTCTCTCTCTCTCTCTCTCTCTCTCTCTCTCTCTCTCTCTCTCTCTCTCGTAGACGCCTTAGATGGGTAAATATGTGAAGGAGAAATGTTAAACAGAACACTGCCAACAATTCCCCTTTCAATATTTGTGAAATATTTCTTCTTTTCTAAATCATTGTCTTGCGAATCAAAGATCCAGACGACAATTCCAAGAGTTACTTTTAAGCACGAATAAGGCACGGATCTACACCGGTTTACATCGATGCATGTGCACCGATCAATCTCGGAAGTGCATCGTTTCATAATAAAAATGCATCGGCCAATTTCAAAAGTCCGAACTCACTATTTGTTGTATTTGTTTAGGAAGCAGTGGCGACCAAACCTTAGGAGGTTAGATTTTTAGGCAATGGTGTCTGTCTCTGTAGAGCAGGAAGTAAATGGATATAATCTATACATCTAGGAAGTAAATTTTATAATCTAAGACTCCAGACAATCAGACTAGCTAATTTTTAATCGCCATCGTGCAGCAGGATGGGGATTAGTGACTAAATATAATCTATTACTTCTGTTATGCCAACTATGAAGGGTCAATTGGGTTTGGATGATTGTGTTTTTAGGAAATCTGAAACTTGGTATTCTCAAAACTGTTCTATAACATTTATTTTAACGAATGAATGAAAGATATCCTGTTTTAAGAACCATCGACTAATTTAGAATTCGTTTAAGGGTGCTTATGGTGTTACTTTGTGAACATAGGACCATTTGAGATTCAGACATAAGTTAAAGCTGATGCTCCTTTCTTCATAATCAACTGCGAATGTTCAGGCCATCACTGAGAAAAGTAGGAGACCTGCTACTAGAAAGGTTCCCACAGGCTTGCACACAATCAGGAATGTTTTGTGGCCTTTTTCTCATTATAGAATTTCATCAAAACATAATCGCATCAAATTAACAAACATTTTGAGTATCAAATTTAACAGATTTGCTTTAAATTTGACATATCTATAGAAAAGGGTTTCACATTTTGTTTTTTGACTTCGTTTACAAATTATGGAACTGGAAAAGTGAATATCGCATTTTTCCTATTTTCAACAGCAATTCTAAAATGTGGAATGAAACTTGCCCTTCCCTCCAAACCTATAGGATTTGAAGGTCCCTGATTCATAGTTTGCAGTACGCCAACCAAGCATTTGTTTCAGTGTTTACCCCCAGAACTTCTGCACCCTGCTAAAAGGGTACTTTTGTCATGCATAATGTATTTGCTATCAGAAGACCTTTCAGACATTCTTTGTATAGGTTAAAGTGTCAAATAAAAGCGGGATAGAGGAAAAACTGATTTGAAGAAATTAACCCCGTGTGAAACCTTAATACCCTCTCGGCCAGTTTTAAATTAATTCGCCTAATATGAATATACAGTTAGGGCCGTTCCATTTAAAAGTGTAGGGAGGGGGAGGAACGGAAGCTAATTAAAAATTCGGCACCACCCCCCCCCCCCCCCTTCCAGCCATAGTTCAGAATTCGGGGGGGGGGGGGGAGGGGGGGTAAAGCAATTCAGAATTATATACATATATATATCTTATATATATATATATATATATATATATATATATATATGTATATATATACAGTCAAACTTGCGAATAAAGACCGCCCTTGGGAAGTAAAAAAACGGTCTTTGTTCACAGGTGGGCTTTATTCGGAGGATTGGTTACTGATGCTATTTCCATAAGGGTGCATGGACTGAATACTATCTTTTCACTTTTTTATCTGTTTAAAAATATAATTACAAATTGGTGGGTAAAGTATAAAGAAGACTAAAATGTATCTGATTAAAAGGTTTATTATTATCACATATTATATTTCATAATACCAAAAATAGAGGTAAAGCTAGGAAAAGCAGTGCATGTTTTGGCAGTTATCATATGATCATTCAAAATAAGAAAGTTGGGAACCTGGGTTTTTCCAACCCCAAAGACCTCGGCTATCTTACGAGCACTTCTGTTCTTATTGTTGAGCTCTATTAACTTAACTCTTTCTACCAAGGTAAGAAACTTACTTTTAGGTGGCATCTCTACTTATTTTATCAACTGTACTGCACAAAATCTCAATGCAAACTAAAGACATGTGACCTCATTTTTCATCAAGACAAAGGATGACAAAATTGCAATTGAACATTAGCTGGCTTGGGTTAAATTTAGGTCCCCCAGGCTTGGGTTAAATTACAATCGTATCCCACTGCTGCATGTGTGTGGTATGTATCCCTTTAATCCCCTCACAAAAAAGTAATGGTTATGACTTACTGAAAGTCAGGCTGAGAAAATTCTGTCAACAAAGAGACTTGGAAATGTCTATTTCTGAAAGTGGTCCTTGTTCACAGGTGAAACAGGGTCTTTGGGAAGAAAAAAGGCGGTCTCTGGTCTTTGTTGACAAGGGGTCTCTATTCGGAGGGGAAATATAGAGTAATTTCTCTCGGGGGGATTTTGAGCGGTCTTTGCCGGGAGGGGGTCCTTGTTCGGGGGTGGTCTCTCGGTCAGGTTTGACTGTATATATATATATATATATATATATATATATATACATATATATATATATATATATATATATATATATATATATATATATATTTATATATATATTCATTTATTTATATATATACTTATATAGATACATATATATATATATAAATATATATATATATATATATATATATATATATATATATATATATATATATATATATATATTACGAAAAAAAATTGCGGAATTAAGAAAAATTTTGGGTGCGGCCGGCGAGAAAAATTCAAAATTCGGCACCCCCCCCCCCCCCCCCCCCCCCTCCCCACCAATATTCTAAATTCGGGGGGGGGGAGGGGGGGTAAAATAATTCAAAATTCGACCCCTCCCCCCCTAAAAAAATCTTCCGTTCCTCCCCCCCCCCCCCCCCCCCACACTTTTAAATGGAACAGCCCTTAACATATCCGTGCATTTAACCGTCTATAGATTGAGAGTAGCATGCCAGTGGCAGGTTTTAATAATGTGTATACCCTACTTCGACTAGCCACTACACAAACTTTTTGCGATTTTTGACATTTTCTGTGCTAAATCTTTATGCAAATATATCTTTACGAATCAACTATTTTTTTTCTACTCTATGCGAATCTCATATACAACGGCATGTGTGCAATCCAGGGTACCTGTCTATAAGTATCAATGACAGTCCTAGCCCTCATCTGTGTGCGATTCTTTCTTATCAAATGCTAGGCATTCTCTTTTGTGATATTCCCATCACAAGAATCATGAAAGAATGTATTCTTTATTTTCTCTGAGAGAAGTTTATGTACTACCAGACTTCTAGGCTTTCTTTGTGGATGATATGGTATTTTTGTAACAAATACTCTAGAATGACTAATTTTTCTGTGAGTTTCATTATCCCGTTTTTCCCCGAACACTTTCAAACGGGAATATACAACACAGGAAAAACACAATATAGTACATGCCCAGACTTAATTAACATGGAATCCTTGTCCTTACCCATCATTATTTACTCTTGCTAAACTGAAATTTAAAATCTACATAAAACGGGAAAATTAAAAACGAAAAAGAATCATGTCCTCTCTTCGGAAATTTAAGAAACAGAAACACCGGAAAATGAAGACTTAGGAATAATTGTTACACGGAAAAATTAGCCATTCTATGGAATTTTAAAAATCCGATCTTTCCTTTCCTTATGCACACTCAATATATATATATATATATATATATATATATATATATATATATATATATATATATATATATATATATATATATATATATATATATATATATATATATATATATATATATATATACATGATATATATATATATATATAAGTACCTAGCATTAATAAGGCAGTGCTTAGAGCTTGTGCGCTATATGCTGCCAACTGCTCTGGAATATCCCTCGGGGGATTGTTTCCGCGTGTACAGGCCTGCTAGGGGAGGAAGGTCGTGGACACTTCGGTGGATACAAGACTATAAACCGAATACCTTTATATATATATATATATGATTTCGTCAATATGACGCTGATAATATCCATCTTGTTAAAGTTTCCTTCATCTTTCTTTTACTCTGATGGGAAATGCGATATGGTATAATGAATTATATACTTAGTAGTTGTATATTATCGTCCACTTCTAACTTCGCTCAAGGACAGCTCACAGTAACAATATTAGTGAATATGTTCCGTGACGTTCTGTCTTTGTGATAGATACTTGACCTAGCAACTAGTAGGTTGGATGTAATCAGACATTTGATCCTAGTCACTTGTTATGAACTCCTTAATCATTATAAAGTAATTTGGAATTGCGTATACTTAACGTCATAAGTAAGATCGACCTTAGCTCAGTCGTAATGGATTATTTGTCATCACGATGAGTAACTGGTCTAAATGTAATATGCACATTAAGTCAATAGGAGAAGATGTAATGTTATTTCAATCCATAGTTCGGCTAATAGTACTTTTATCTAAAATAATGGCTGATCAAACATCAAACATCAAGTTCATATATATATATATATATATATATATATATATATATATATATATATATATATATATATATATATATATATATATATATATATATATATATATATATATATATATATATATATTCCATGTGTTCAGTGGCATCAACTGCTAGACTTGGAGACAGTCTGGGTAGCAGTTTCACTCTCATTTTATTTTTTACTACTCCCGAGCAGCGCTCAAATTAGCCTCAATACAAAGCATGGAAGAGAGACCGGCAAAGATTTACATTCATAAATCCATCATGATCACTTCCTGCCATCTTATCTTCAAGATATACTAAATATGCACCATGTTGGCAGATTATAATGCGCAAAGTGTTTTAAACAAAACACATATCCTAAAAGTGATTTCTAGCGACGTTGCGATTTAGCGGTGGCCGCCATTTTTAACCTGCTTTGTTATCATGGCCCTGTTTAGAACCTCCCACAATTGATTTGCCTTCCATTAGAAAACAAGAGAGCAAATGCCATTAAAACAATTATTTACAAGATATGTACAAATGCCTTAACTAAGTATCGCCAGAAAAAACATGCATGTTATACAAATACTACAACAGTAACAAACTATACCTGATCTACACTTATGATATCAGCTAATCAATTATGCTTGATATCCATCTTTATTAATACCTCTCAATACGCTAATTAGTTAAAGTCGCATATCTCACCACCGCTGGTCAATTAAAATTCAATTAGAGCGACTCAACCTGACAGCCAGTTTATCTAACGTTACGGCCTGGATTTTGATTAAAAAGTAAGATCCAAGTAGCTCTCTACGCTGTAAGAAGGATGAGTAAAGATTCAACTAGTTTGGAGTTTCATTGATCTGAAAATGATTTTACCTATGTATAATTTGGGTGAACATTGTATTAATAAGTTATTACTAGGTGAACATCTACCCAAATATCTTTTCATTGATAAATGATTACCTGCTTGAAATGATAAGGTTCACTTCCAGCAGAGAACCTACACTATTTTTCCGTGAACCTCAAAACCTAAGGTAAGGTTTACCCAGGCCATGTCATAATAATGCCATTGCCTTTTTGGGTAAATGTTAGATGGAGGTTCAGTTAAGCATGTTTCCAGACTTGATACACCCAAAACAAAAGGTTTCCTACTTTACTTAAGCATAGAATACATGTACACCCAATCCAAAAATTGAAAATAAGATCAGAAAATGTGATGACATTTAAGTAGGACATCTTCTATCTACTAGCTTTATGGACTTCTATTCCATCAGTGTCATACTTCCTGTCTCACATATCAACCAAAGACCACGTGTTTCCACCAGTCATGGTTATAACCTCAAACAAAGAAATACAGTTAGCAGTGACCTAGATAACAGTTTAAGGTACTTTATTTGTGGCGGGCAGTTTGAGAGTTAGATTGTTAAAAGGGTTGTACTTGGAGGTTTTAGAGATACTACGTAGGAATATCGTCTCTGGTTTTATACACATTTTTGAAGAGTACCGTAAGTAACTAAGTGTAAGAGTGTAAAACTGGAATTCTTTATATTTATATTTGGCGTCTTCTTCCTACTACTAGAACATACACTACCATGAGTTACATTTAACCACGTTTCAGCATTTAGAAGGATTTTATAGTGTAGAGACAAAGAAATCTCGCAAAATTAAAGTGAATTCATATCCATATCATGTTTCAGTGTGTTAACATGAAAACAGGAGTCGTTGTCGACCCATGAACCATTTTGTAATAAAGGAGAAAATGAAGAAGAAGAAGAAGATAGAGAAGAAGAAATCATGCAGAAATAGAACTGTTTAAGTCGTGTTTAGACAATAAAGAATAAACATTTTAATAACTGAACTGCGGTGGAAGTTTTAGTGTAGATGTATGTTTTATGTACCTTTTATCGTACTTGATATTAGTACATGCTAAAGGTCATGCATCCCAATAATGTATATAACTAGCACCCTCCCCCGAAATATAGATGTAAACCCCATTTTATCAGGTTACATCTAACCCTAGGCAGGAAAACATTCTCCCAATACACAAACATAATGGTTTACTTGTACTGCCATTGAAGTTTGAAATGATAACCCGGTACACATATGTAAGGGTTTAAATTTACCCAAATCAGGTGCTGCTCAGATGCACCCAAATAGGGTAAATGATTACATATGATTTGTACAGTACCTTGAACGTATCCGTTCAGAATTACGTTACTGCCACGACATTCATCGCAAATGATACCACAATGATTGTTTAATCGCACCCAATAATATAATTTCAACGGGCAGGAGCCCATTGTTGAAAAAGACATTGCCATTGTTTGACTTTTAGACTAATGATCATTGAGGTGTGTCCTAGTACAACTGTCTTTTGGTCCGTTGCTCACAAGTGATCAGCGAGGTATGTCCTTTTAAAACCATCACCCGGGTTCACAAATAACTAACATTTTAATTGCCATGGCCTGTGAAGACTTTAGCTTTAAGGATTCTGTCTTCTAAGTGTCATTAGTCAATGATATCCCTAAGATTACTCTATACATGCAGTGACCATCACCTGTGACAGTAATGAGATTATGTCATTTGAGTGAAAAGTTGTAAGTATCGAAATAAAGTAGAATATGGGTTGACGAAGGACGGTTGACTATGATATTCTCTACCTGATAACACCCAAGAATCTGGAGATACAGTATGATTATGCTGCTGTGAGGTATGTTATGGGATGCAGCTCTTAACTATGCCTCAATGACACGTGCACTGGTCACCTTAGAATAGTGGGTAGAGGAAAAACTGAGTCGAAAAATGAGCCCATAAGCTACCTATGTACCTTAATTGTAATTATAATTCTAAGCACTTTTTTTTTTACTAATAAACGTGTCACACACACACAACGATTCAAAGTTTTATAATACATGTACACGATTAAAAATGCTTCTTTTGTATAGATAAGTGAACTGATTAAGAAGTATGTGGCAACAGTTTTGAAAAGTGTGACTACATGTATTAGATCGGGCCATTTAATTTTCAGAGTTCATAGTCTTCCTATAGGGGTGGCGGAGTAATAATGATAATAATAATGATAATAAATGATGATAATAATGATAATGATTATGATAGTATTAATAATAATAATGATAATAATAATGGTGATAATAATAAAAATAATAATAATACTATTAATGATAAAAATAATAATGATAATAACAGCAACAACAACACTAATAATAATAATAATAATAATAATAATAATAATAATAATGATGATGATGATGATGATGATGATAATAATAATAATAATAATAATAATAATAATAATAATAATAATAATACCCTTTTTGTTTCTCCAGCCGGAGAAATGTATAGTACGGGAATGTGAAACATACAACTAATTAAACCTTGCCTTCGGCTGGAACCAACCCAACAGCGCGAGACTCCGAGCCTCTCTTTCGGTCTCGCCTCATTGCCGGCTCGTGTACCCTTCACGCCCAGAGAGGAAAGGAGCAGTTGGGGAGGAACCGCCAAGGAACGATCATGCTGATATCTCGAGGAAAACTGTTTCTGGTCTTACTGGCCTTCCAGGTTCTCTACCTGGTACTTTTCGTCCTCTTCGTCGACTATGATAAAACGGCCGATGCCAGCTATAAGCCAAACAGCAGAGATGTCGGCAAGGGGGGAGTACCGCCAGCCACCAACGAAATGGCGAGTGTCTACACAAGTAAGTATTGATTCGCCGGAACTAATACTTATATTTTACCGGAAAAAAAACTGCAATCTTCCAATACGTCTCTTACCACTGCCCGGGTTCCAATGCTGGTCGGGGTTTGTGTGAATGTTGCCAGTGACTTGGGGTTTTACACGGTTGTTTTCGCTGGTTACTTGAGTTTCGTCCAACACTTTCAACTGGTTTGTCACAACTTGAGTGACCATTATCGATACTCCAAATCCCGGTGTTTATATCTTCAACTACTGGCTAGTCGCATTTTACCTAGAACTATACATTGTGCGAATTTTAAAATGGAAGAAATTGTCCATTTATCAAATTCCCGAAATAAAATTTAAAATTTTAAAGAAAAAAAGAAAATTTACAAATCGCACAATTAATTACTTAGTTACAATAGAAACCAAATTTACAGTGTGGATCGTGGTGATGATAGAAACGAAGAAGCGTATTCCTCGCCGAGTAGTAATCCGATTTATTTTCTTTTGGTCAACTTGTTTTAAGTTTTTGGAATGGTTTCATTCAAGGCATTCACTTCATCTTTGGGGACAAAGTAGCTCAGTTGGTAAGGTGTTGGACTAGTAATCAGTAGGTCGCTGGTTCAATTCCCGGCCGGGCACTTTGGTCTGTCCTTGTGCAAGACAGTTTATTCCATACCGCCTCAGTCTACCCAGCTGCAAAATGGGAACCTAGCATTGATAAGGCAGTGCTTAGAGCTTGTGCGCTATAAGCTGCCAACTGCTCTGGAATATCCCTCTGGGGATTGAAATGGTTTCCGTGGGTACAGGCCTGCTAGGGGAGGAAGGTCGTGTGAGCACTTCGGTGGATACAAGACTCTAAACCGAATACCTTTAAGTTGAACCAGAGATATCGTAACTTAGGGAGGTATAAGCAACTACCATTACATCTCCGACGCCGGTCTGCCTCTAATCGTTATATAACCTTGCTCTCTTATCAGCACTCTACTCTTCAACAGGCACTTAAGGGGGCTCGGGACCTTCGTTCTTTAATTGAGACTTTCATGTAAAGATTGACCAATATCTTGGTCATTGTACAAGAAAACCCCAATAAACTATATATTTTATGAAAGCTGAGAATCTGGAGAGGTCAAATATCCTAAACATGTTTTATGATACCATCACAGTTCCCTGGGGGTGGGGCCTAAAGACAGTGATGCGGATTTCTAATACATATGTTTTTGCAAAGTACCTCCTGGCTTCAATAAAGGTTTAACACAGTTGATATTTATATATTATATAGAAAACATCCTTAAGCAAATTCTACATTTTCATTTTTTTAAATTTTTGTTCCTAAAGGAATTTACAGCAAGTTAAAGTTGTGATCAATATTTTTTTGTTGAATCTTAACTTTCTTCATTTTTGAAGTTGAATTAAGAAACAACTAGAGCAGATATAATAAAAATGAAAAACTAGAATCTGCCCAAGGATGTTTTTGGTCATGTGTTAAAATCTCAGCATTCTAAGATCAATATTGAATGAATTGGGGCCTTTTAAAAATGAGAAGTATGGTGATTATAGAAAGCCTTCAAACCAGCTGTTAAAGCCAGCCCTGCATATCCTACAGCCTATTATGATGTTCTGCCCCCTTCTGAAACTTTTAGGGATAATTTGGAATAAGAATATGATTTGCATGTATTGGTAGAATAGTTTGAATGTTTGATAGTTCACTTGGTTCCTCAATTACTGGAATAAAAAGGGATTTTTAGCAAAGATTTGGAGGTTTCTACTGGTAGAGGCTGGACCCCCTAGTGAGCACTCCTCCCCCCAGCTGATAAGGAAAGATAAGAGACTATTACTGACTGCTAATTGCAAATTGGCTGTCTGGCGATGACTCCACTCCATTACAAGTACTCTGAAGTGAAATTGTAAGGTTTTCTCTAATAATTTTATATATGGAATAGATACATCATGCTTCTTGAAACTTTTGAGGGTAAGTGGAGGAGGCAGATCCATAGCTGCACTGAACTATTGAAGAGCACTATATCCATTTCCACAGAGGCATCCTGCTAGAACTGATTGTCTGTTTATATCATAAACTTGTCCTTTTTTTAAACTACTAAGAAAGTCTGCTCGCTTTCCATCACAATCTTCATTTGAACATCTCCAATATAGGGCTGATCAATGGTCTTGTCGCATTCTACTGTCTTGCCATAGTTCTAACTTCCAATCAAAGCAGTCATGATCAGTGTCCCTTTCCTCAGAGTTCGCAACTTCAATTGCTATGCCACTGTCATCTGAACTAGTACTCAGCAGTCTAAGTTTTCTATAACTAGCACTCTGAATGGTTAGTGAATTATCAGATTCCTCGTCCTCTTATATATCCAAATCTTCTAGCACAAAAGATATTGCACTCCATTCAAACTCCCTCTTTCTCTTCCTTCTGAAGCTACTTCCCATTGTAAGGATACATCCAGACTCTGCACTGTCCAGGGGTCAGCATCTAAATACTCTCCTAACCCTAACTCTCAAATACAGGAAACCCTGTTCACCTTTGTAAGATAAACCCTAAACATCCTGGCTGACCCACACAAACCAGAATATTTCTGGAGCATTTGATTGGTTTTACCTGAACTGTCTGACCTATACCTGTAAAGCAAGAGAGCAAGAATCACACCTTTCATTCAATACCCTTATTGCAATGCAATTACTCATAACTGCTCAATGCCAGCTTCCTGGGTAACAGGAAACTTTTCTAATACACATTTGAATACACATTCTGGGGCCTGCCAGTGGAGCTTACCTCCCAGGGGTATCTGATAAGGAAAGACTATTATGATCTTAGATAAACATCACAGCTGGGTGCCTAACCTGCCTACTCTTATAGAAGCCATATTTTTCAAAAAGTACTTTTTATGTCATTTTGTTCTAGTTGAGAGTTCTAGGTGGAAGGAATGTGTAGCTTACCTTTTCAGCTTTCACATATCAAAAAATCAAAAAAACACCCTATTCAAAGGTGCGAAGGTCCCGAGCCCCCTTAACTGAGCACCGCACTCCTCTACTCAAGTGCTTGATTGATGAGTTATATCATCCCCACTATTAAATTCGATTTAAATTGACAACGTGAAAGACAACTACATTTTAACATGTAATGCACCAAATCCACTTTTGTGCCAGAAAGTATATTTTACATTCAAAGTGGCCATTGATACGTTTTATTTGTAGTTGATACTCTCAACTTTTGTCTCAAAAGACTAGTTAATCGTTTAGAACCTGGTCTGGACAGTCATTTCGAAGTCTTTCGAAAAACGCGAATATCTGAATCCCTGAATCGTCTTTCCTCATCGATCACTATCGGAGCCTGGCCTACCTGATATTCTAGTTGTCCAAGGCGTTGTTACAACTGACCTCTATTTGTCTCCCATAACTTTCCGCGTCCGATTCGAACTCTAGGCTTGTGAGAAGGTTGCCATTGGCTTGAATTATGCGATGGTTTTATTCCGGAAAGCCGTCATTGACAAAAGGCTAGTCAAAATATATCTGCAACTGCATATGTAGGCAGTAAGAGGGGCCTACCGGTATTTGGAATTTCTTAACCCAATTTCGAAAACACCTACGACAGTTGACGTGTCAACTATACACGCAGAACAGAGAGTGGGGCGCGAGGTTTTTGGCTCATGCGTAGACGCCACACGAGGCTATCATGGTTAAAGCCATTTATTATTTACAAAGAAATACCTTGACACATGTTGAGCCTGGGTCACGAGTAGTTATTCAGACCAAAGGGTTATTTCAGGGTATGTTATCACCCCTTCTCACCACTTGACCGCTAATGTGAATGGATGCTCCCCCATCCATGCAGTTCAACGGTTAATTTGACCCTGGTCAAATTCCTTGCCCCACTTTGCAACGTTAAGCAGTCGTATCAAAATAAGTTATAATAGCTTCTTTAACCCTTCCAATCCTGAGGCTACTTTCGTCCAAAGCACAAGGACGCAAATGGTTTTGAAAACCATCATAACCCTGTCATGTTGGCATTCATTGGATAGCTCTCGCTAACTACTCTCAGATGAGTACCCATGTGCCAGGGTTTCAATCATTTTTCGTTTTTTTTGTGTCATTTTGTATTTGCCAAAGTAACCACCAGCAGCATACGGGTTAATGTGAACTATCGACTGATGGACTCAAAAACTGTCTCCAATCTAATGTGGTAGGCCATCTTAAGATTGCTGAAAGGGGGAACAGGCACAGATAAATAAGGGGTCCTTAATAATACATATTGCTAATATATGTACTAAAGAGGTAATTTTATCAGAAACGACAAGAAGGGCAAATAATTTCACTGAGAGGCAGTAATATGAAATGTTTAAGCAAATTAAAGTAGACCAATATAGAGCTGAGATTAACGAGGACAAATCTAACCAAAATATGGCTAGATATATGATGATGATCTGTGTAATTTATATGGAATATTTTCGGGTTGAATTCCAGAGTTATCTGCAGTACGAAGAGCAATTATAATCCGATTGTACATATGTACAATTTGGAACATCAAAGAAGCTGCTGCCACGTACGATTCGTGCAGGTTTGATGCAGTACATGTAGGTGAACTATTATATAATATCGAGTTAAATTAACCATAAGGTAGCCTACATTTCTAGGCTGTTATATGTATTTTCTGTTAGCACCAAAAGTTCTAGACGAGGTGGCCATAGTGGTCCATTTAGTTTACACTTATCTCACCAGGATTCAGTTTGATTATAACACCTAAAACCTATAGAGATCTGAGGATCAGGTGGTGCCATCTATCTACCATACCTGGTACTACACCACACTGCTTGGTCAGCACAGAAGGGAATGTCAACTTTTTAGGGACTAGGAACCTAGTCTAACCATATTGATGTTTCAGATGAGAGTGTGATGGGTGCAAGAGGTTGAGTTGAATCCATTTGCATCGAGTACACATACATGTTTGGTCTGACAACATAAAATATACCTCGCCAAAAGAGTATCATTCAAAAAGGAGAAGTCAACGAGAGATTGTTAAGTCAACAAAAGCAACTCCTTTTAGTCAAACACTCCTTCAAGGACTAATAAATATTTCAATTTGTTTCGGCATGTGTGTATGCCCCAGATGAGAATGTGTCAAAAGGCCTCTAAATTGAAGCATTTTGAGATATTTACACATTTTAAAGCCTACACTATATACCTTATAATCAGATCATCTGTAACTGCCTAGGCAATCACTGAGCAGATTTTTTCATCTCATACAACCTCCCACAGGCTTGCAGGAAAGGTTTTGGGCTCTTTTCTCCTAAATATATTTTAACCAAAACACAGATTTAGTGTACAATACCAGTGCAATAGTAACCGATAGGAGGAATTAAAACCATCAATTAGACTAATTAATAGCACTTCCCCTTTACTGCGAGACGGAAACAGTGCAGAGGGACAGAGCGGCAGCCCCGTGGGATATACTATATCCCTTACGGTTTTCCATTAAAAAGGTAAACAAGTGGTGGGGTGGAGCAGAATTCGGAGGGAGGGGATGTATTGACAATTCAGAATTCGTGGGGATAGGTGAGGGTCGTAAAATAGAACAGTTGAGATCAGTATTGGGGGAATGCAGGTCCTAGGTATTCAGAATCAAGGGGGGGGGGGAAATGCCCCCCCCCCCCTCCAGCAGTTTCTTTGGGACAGCCCTTAGGACGTTAATTATTGAAAGGTAAGAACAAACAACATTTTCCTTTGGGCTGGGCCAAGCTTAACATAGTTGGTTCAAATACATAGACTTTTTTCCTACGTATAATATTTCAACATGGCGGACAGTTCGAGTTCGTCAATATCATTCAGCCAGATAAAGAAGAATGCATGTTGAATTATTTCCGCAAGTGTAAGCTGATTCGTTTTGGCAGTTCGCTCACACTGCACTTAAAAAGGGGCGGTTGGGGGCAATGGTGAACTGTCATATGGAATTCCAAAATGATTAGCCAATTCTAGATCTAGATTTAGATCCGGATTGAGATTAAGAATTAGTTTAGATCTGGATCTAGATTAATTGTTTAAATACAGATCAGGATCTTGATCATTTATGAAATATTGAAAACTTTTATCACATTTGTTCTTTCTTTTTTAAATGAATAAATAAATTCTCATTCTGTATTGTTTTCTTACATTTCCTTTCCTTACATTTTTTTTACTTCCTCAGGTCTGTCATTATATAATAATATCCATGTCCGAGGGCCTGCCCTGATGGCCGTGTGGACTAAGGCATTGCCACTGACTGCTAGCTGTCTCCCACCATTGTCCAGGTTCGAATACCATCCTGGGCATGTGAGAAAGTTACCAGTGACTTGGGGTTAGGCAAAATTTTACACCGGGCACTCCGGTTTCCTCCACCAGTTATACGTAACTTGTCAAAACTTAGCCACAATATGACAGAAAAAGTGACAAAAAACGAAATTCCAAATTCGATGTTGGATCCTCAATATTCCTAAACTCTGCCTACAAACATTGACGCCATGCATCAAGAGTTGTACTTACCTGAATATCATAGCAAGGACTTCCTTCTTCACCATAAGTGTGGAAGAAGTGGACTGGCAAAACGAACAAACGTACATTTGAAGAAATAACTTAACATGCATTTATTTTGCTATATCTGGCTTAATGATATCTACGAATGCAAATCAAATTGATTAAGCCATGTGGGATTGTTTTTGAAGTCAAGTTGCATGTAAGAGTTGAATGATTTTCTGTCAGGTTCAATGTTTTTTTCCTAAGTGGAGTGCATTCATTTGATTGACTTATTTCTAGTGAAGTTACCGATCAGACGTAACGCACTAGAAGTGAGGTCATGATGTAACCCTGCCTTGGAAGGATCACTACAGCGGTGCTCGTACTAAATCCAGTTATGAATTCTACGATGGAACAGGTGTGAAAGAGAAAAAAATGATAATAAAAGTTTTATTTACTCTCCCTCTGTAGAGGGAGGTAAAAAGTTTGTTCCATTGTAGTATAGTATTAAAATTAATGATTGAAACTAAATTAGCAGACCGGGAAGGTATGATAGCCCGTCACCGAATTCTGAATACATGACCATACTCCCCTTACCCCCGAATCATGGATTGTCATTACTACTCCCCCTTCCGAATTCTGAATTGTTTTCTGGTCACTACACCCCTTTTTTCGTCTTATAACCTATCACTCCTACTTTAACTGGAGTTGTAATTGTCTTTTTACAGTGTTCACAGATGTCCATGTGATGATTTTCTTCGGCATTGCGTACCTGCTGACCTTCCTCAAGCGCCATGGCTACAGCTCTGTGGGTTTCAACCTGCTCTTCGGCATGTTCGCCGCACAATGGTGGTTCCTTATCAGCGGCTTCATACACGGCCTCCATGACGGCAAGATACATCTCAACATCTCGAGGTGAGTAAACGTCATGTGTGTGTGTGTGTGTGTATATGAGAGAGAGAGAGAGAGAGAGAGAGAGAGAGAGAGAGAGAGAGAGAGACCCAGCAGGCAATGGTATGTTACATTGTAAGTACCGGCCAGTACACACGGATTTGGTACGGATAATATTCAGAATGAAAGTTGTTTGGACATACGGGTCCGTATGCACAATGTGTGTACGGTCCAATACTAAAACCGAATCAAAGTAAGAGTTTCCACATTACATATTAGGAAGTACCCTGCAGAAATTCTGAAGTAAATCTCACCAGACCCAAATCTGAACATATTCCGCACTAAATTCAAACAAAATCTGTACATCAAATACCAACAACAAATAAAAAAGGTTTTCAAATGTTCTTACAATCTGCACCAATTAAATTGTGTTCTGATTCATATGGCTGAGATCACATAGGATTTCCCTATCATCATTTGTAATAAATACAAATAAGTAAGGATTCCTTGATCGGTGTTCCCCTTGAAAGAGTATTCTGTTCAAGTATAAACCATTTCTAAATCTTAAGTTGAATTATACCCTTTGATTCTGCACTAAAACATGCCACGTGACCTACATTCAGTTTCTAGGCCTAATCATCAATTCTCTCGCTCAAACATGGTTATTGGTGTCATAGACACTTACCGAATATTTTTTAGAGAATTCTCAAGACATTTAAAATGGAGCTTGTCATAAGTCTCTACCTGATTTTCTCAAAAAATGGTTATTTACTGTATCAAGTTCGTGTCTGTACAATATACGTACACTACAGACCTGTACATACATTGTATGTACCAACCCGTACATACAATGTACATCCATGGGTGTGAACCAAAACCGTATGCACAATGTGCCAACTGGGATGTGTTTCAGATGCTTTTGGATATCTAGGGGAAAATCTATCTGAACCTAAACCAAACGTAATCCAAATATTCCACTTTGGTACAGGGTGTGAACCTAAACCGTACATACAATGTACGTACATTGTACGTCCAGTGCCCGCTGGAGAGACGTATAGTGGTGGTTCCTTAACAGCAACCTCATACGATATATCTCAAGATATATCTCAACATCGAGAGGTGAGTGAACGTCATGTAGGTGCAAGAGAGAGCGAGAGAGACGTACAATAGTGGTTCCTTTTCGGCGGCATACACGGCCATTAACCACATGAAGAAAAACGAGACAATCAGAATGGTGTACAAAACTGTTTATATAACAAATGATACATTGTATCCACAGAAATGATGCAATGTATCCATTTTAATTACCATGCATATCTACCAACAAAACATACATTCCATCAATCTTGATTTCCAAGTCAGGATGATAAAGTGGTAATGACAAAGGCGTATCAATTGTGACTGTGTTTTCATGCAGAAGTGTGAGTGACCATACACACATATTTCATAAGTACCCCAACATTCCAAAACGATTAAGGGGGGGGGGGGGGCTCACACATAGAGCAGGGACTTTTAGACAATAACTCAACCTGTGTTGACAAAATTACCATCTGTCTAGCCTAAAACAACATGACTTTGGACAGACAACTCTGTGCTAACTGTCCATTGCAAATTAATACCATTGATGATAGTCATAGTGACATTCTAATTTACAAAACCCTGCATTGAAAGAAATTTATTCTGCTTTTTATATATATATATATATATATATATATATATATATATATATATATATATATATATAAATATATATATGTATATACAGGTGAACTTGGATATGACGAACTCAATGGGACCAGGAAAATTGGTCCGTCATATGCAAAATCCGTCTTATACATATGACGAATACTTGATATGCATCGGACCTTGGACCAAGCATATCGTCCGTCATATGCAAATATCCGTCGTACAGTGGTCCGTCGTATCCAAGTTCACCTGTATATATATATATATATATATATATATATATATATATATATATATATATATATATATATATATATATATATATATATATATATATTTCGAAGTAAGGAAGTACGTTTTGGGGTGTTATGTCGCTTTCAACAACTTAGGTCATATTGCAACGAGATAGAAACCTGTTTGCTGTTTCTGCTTTTGTCGTTAGTTTTCCCTGTTAAGTAGTCCTGATTGCAGTTTATGATTCCCGTTATAATCAGCATCAGTGAAGTGAACATACGACTGTATGCTTCAGGACAGGTGGATTTAAAGGTTTCAGTGATGTTAGCCACTGTTTTTGTCAGACTTTACTAACAGGAAATTTATGGAAGCTAATTACTGCCAATTGCTGCACATGATTTTACCATTTTCCTGTTTGATACAAGTTTTTATGCAACTTTTGCAGAGAGCTCTAATGAAGAGCACTGCAGTCTATTGCACACTGCTCACAGAGAGACAGAGGGGCAGGTATTGAGCTCTGCCACCCCGTGAGCCACAGCTGATAGCAATTGAAAAACATGGCTGCTGCCAGGTGCTGGGCAAGCTGATGGTAATACAAAAAAGAATTCCCCTCATGGAATCACTGAGAGAAAACAAAGAACATCATCCTGTTCTTGAAGTGTATCACTTTCATATAAGCTGATATGTATGTGAGCCTTTAGGGCCCCTTTAAAAAACAAAAATTAGGTTGTATGTGACCAAAATAAACTTAATTTCAGCCATGCAATAATGGGGCTTGCAAAAGATTCACTCACATGTCTTATACAGCTGTCAGTTACTTTTCGACCAACTGTTCGCTTTTGAATTTTTTCGTAATTGCTCAGATCACAAGGAGATAACTAAAATAACCAGGCCAATGTTTTGGCTCACAGGCATGAATGTGGTGAAGGTTGAAAAAACGCGCCCTTGCTTGAAAGTGGGTCGTCTGCGGTCGAGGCGAGTGCACTGACTCGTCTACAGCTGATTTTTTAAAAAAGGCCAGTGGCGCCACGCTGTACTGAAGTACCTTAAGGTCAGGCAGGCGAAGTGGGAAGTCACTAACCCTATCCCTAACCCTAACCCTGGACCTGATTCCTCGCTGTATTGAGGTGTTTTCCGGCAGGGGTATTCCAAGATCACAAGTTTCCATGACGTCATTCCTGACGCCTGCGGGGAATCAGTTATTATTGTTTTCCGGCGAAGTGCCTGGGAGAAGAAATAGCTCTCGAGTCACGCGCACGAGGAAACTTAACGCAGCTCTCCAACCATGCTGGCTCGGGGTTTGAAATGGGAACAGTGGGGTGGGAACAGCTTCAGCAAGGTGCTCAGTTTAGAAGCATGTATTATGTTACTTGATATATATTCAGAATATAGGGATATGTATTCAAGTCAATGTGTGTTTCAAAACTCCTAATTATGAATTCTTAAAAAGTCAGCCTACTGTTGAGAAATTAGCATTAAAAATATGCTCGACTTCTAATATGGAATTATAAAAGTGGAATTTATAAGGAAGTCTATGACCAAAATCGGTTTAAGTCAATGTGAAAGTGGAGGAGCTTTGCACTCAATTTGTAAGAGGTATTGAGATAAAAGGTGCAATCGTCCAATTGCTGTACATTCAATCAACTATATGACAAGCCGGAAATGTTTTTATTGTTATAGTTGTTGGTCTGCAATAAATACAGGGTCGGTCTAATAATGCTGTTTATGAAATATAAAGAGTACGTTTTTCTAGAAAGTTTGTGGACAAGTACTTTTTCGGGATAGTTTCATGTTTTTCTAAATGCGCCCTTAATGCCGGATTAAACAATATTCTATTTCTGAGTGTCCTTGACATGAATTAAGTGCGATGGAAAAGCCCGCATGCCACCAGTACAGTACAGTGTACGTAAACAACTACTGGGGAAAAGTGAAACATACTTTCTCATTGTTTTTTCTAACTGAAACATACAAGATACCGCTTTGCTCAATTGCATTATGCCATTCCTCTTAGTATTCTACTTGTACATGACTGCGCAAAGCACCTGTTAAATAAACATCTATTTTCAAAGATGCACCGCTTCTGGCGTACCACCAGTACCCTTTCAGAGGATGTCTATTCTAGTTATGTAATCGTGTTGTACTTTTCGCCCCGTTTAACGTACTCTGGTGACAGCTATGGATAGACTTAAAGGGCATTCATATCTCGCCGACAGA
Organism: Maea johnstoni; assembly: GCA_963942565.1. Classification (NCBI taxonomy): domain Eukaryota; kingdom Metazoa; phylum Annelida; class Polychaeta; order Spionida; family Magelonidae; genus Maea; species Maea johnstoni. The sequence goes on along the minus strand of CAWWDR010001121.1, from coordinate 29,970 downwards.
TGGAAAAACAAAACAACTTGTTTTGTAGTCTGTAGAACTGATCGATTTCACATCGATTATGTTAATTCGATCAGACGTACTTTCTGCTTTAGTTTAAAAACTGGCCCTTGGCCACTTTTTCGTACCTTCGCCACATTCACGTTGGGGCGTACTTAATCTGACAAATTTATGAATTTACAAGTAAAGTATAATTTCAAAGGATATTTCTATACGAAACTCTTTGAATTGTTAGAAGTGATATGGCATGAGCGTCTTACATTCACATTAAGCGCTTGAGTAGAAAAATCGAAAACGCAATGTGAATCAAATCAGTATTATTTTATCATCTTTCAATAAAATATCAAACTTCTGATTTCTCCATTTACCGACAAGGTAGTTTTGTTCTTACTAGAGGAAGTCTGTCATAGAATATTTTTGTTTTGTCAAAATAAACTATACATTCGATAACACACCATCACTATCCTCTCAATGTGGGTTATTTTTTCTCTACACTTAATGGAGTTCTGTAACAATGCATTTGCTACCCCATAGCTATTTTCTATTTGTACCCTTGGAATAATATTAGTAAGTGTTTATGTTTATATGCTATATCAAAAATAACAACATAGGAATGCGCTTCTGTATTTTGTTTTGTAGCCTTGGAATAATATTAGCAAGTGTATATATTCGATATGCCAATTAAAAAACAACAACATAGGAATGTGCTTCTGGATTGAATTTACTTGAATATAATTCCAGTAGACACTTATATTTTTTCATAGTTCGCTATATATATATATATATATATATATATATATATATATATATATATATATATATATATATATATATATATATACATATATATTATATATTTATATATATATATATATATATATATATATATATATATATATATTAATATATATATATATATATATATATATATATATATATATATATATATATATATATATATATATATATATATATATATATATATATATATATATATATATATAATATTTATATATATATATATATATATGTCATGACACAGATTGAAATTGGTAAGGATTTTAAATTGTGTCGACACAGATTAGAATTCTAATTTGTGTCGACACAAATCGCGATTTCAATTTGTTACCAGGTTTTAGCTGACACAGATTAGAATTTTGATTTGTTACCACCCAATTTTAAATTGTGTCGACACAGATCTAAATCCTAGCTATGAAGGGAAGCAAGGATTTTAATTTGTGTCGACACAGATCTAAATCCGAGCTCAGTATTAATAGAGGGGTGGTAAGGATTTTAATTTGTGTCAACACAAATTAAAATATTATTATTATTAAAGTATTATTTTGAATGCTCTCAGCTCATATGTAAGTGGTAGATTAGGAATTCAATATAAGAATTATTCAAGAGTATATGAAAGCAGGGTTGGCACGGTGACTAGCACGGATGAAAAAAATAATAAAAATCAATTGATTATACCTGCTTGTTTTATACAGAAAACCAGAAAACCATCTCAATACTAAAAAGTTTTGTTCAGGCAAGTTAAACAGGAGGCAATTAATCATTATAGACCTCTAATATCCCGAATGCCCTTCATTGCATTGCATCATTGCGTTCATGGGCTGATACATTTCGCAAGGTACTCATCTATTATACTTTTTGATTGTCCAAACACATTATTTTGGGAAAGTGTTCTGCTTCAATGTTCACAAATCATCTTCAGAGGATGTTCTGAGATTATTTTTGTTATAAAATTACCAAAGGAGGTTTAGTCTGCTCATTTCCCTCATCTTACCTCCCCTTCATTGATACTAACCCTAGGATTTAGATTTGTGTCGACACAAATAACAATCCTTACCACTCCTGTATTAATACTGAGCTAGGATTTAGATCTGTGTCGACACAAATTAAAATCCTTACCACCCCTCTATTAATACTGAGCTCGGATTTAGATCTGTGTCGACACAAATTAAAATCCTTACTTCCCTTCATAGGTAGGATTTAGATTTGTGTCGACACAAATTAAAATCCTTGCTTCCCTTCATAGCTAGGATTTAGATCTGTGTCGACACAATTTAAAATTGGGTGGTAACAAATCAAAATTCTAATCTTTGTCAGCTAAAACCTGGTAACAAATTGAAATCGCGATTTGTGTCGACACAAATTAGAATTCTAATCTGTGTCGACACAATTTAAAATCCTTACCAATTTCAATCTGTGTCATGACATATATATATATATATATATATATATATATATATATATATATATATATATATATATATGTATATTTATATATATATATATATATATATATATATATATATATATACATATATATATATATATATATATAGAGAGAGAGAGAGAGAGAGAGAGAGAGAGAGAGAGAGAGAGAGAGAGAGAGATTAGTAGCAAGGAGACTTTTATAACGAGTTAGTTGCAAAGGGGTAGACGTTTTCAACTGGTATGTAGCAAGGGGGAAACTTTCAACCGGTTAGTGGCGACGGAGGGGAGATTTTTTACTCAAACATGTAGCGAGGGGGACACTTTACAATGAGTTGCGAGTGGGAGACTTTTTCAACAAGTTAGTAGCAAGATGGTTGGAAAACCACTATAGACTCCAATGGTAAAACTTCATTATTCGAGTAACGATTTTTCACTAGAGAAGTTTAAGGAAATGCACCTAATGTTTCCGCTAGTGAAATGAATTTCCAAGCTAAGCAAAATAACTAAAAAAGAATATGCAAAGTGTTTTGAAACGGAGCTCATACCCACACTTATGCACTGGAAATCTTTAAATATCACTGGCTTATCATATTTCCACAATCGCTGAGGATAACGAACTGCACATGACCTAAAGGAATGCGCCCCCTCCCAAATTCCTTTACAAAATATTAGTCTATTTGTTCGATATTCTTTTCAAGGCTGTTGAACCATGTGTCTGCATCATACATAAACAAGTACAACAAGTGCTGCTAGTGCGCCCAGAGCGGGCTCCATAGACGAAAGGTACCCCTCTCCCGGCTTGATCCGATCACCCATGACATAGACATAAGTTTGGGTTGAAATCCTGTAGTCCGTGGGCCAGGAGGGGTTTCAGTGCACCCCCCCCCAGGATCCTACCAGACCAGCGCTATTTTATGTAGTTTGAGGTGCTCTTTAAGATTAAGCATGTTAACATTGAATCTTTTGGGATCAACACCCCGTTTTGGGGCATTTTCACTCAAAAATGAGTAAAAACGTGTGATTTTAGGGATTCCGTCATAAAAAATTCATGTTAGACAGCAGAGGCACCAAACTTTACACAAATATACTTCATACATTGCTTGTGGATGCTACATCAAATACAATACCGATAGTGACCCCTAGTGGCCATACATTGAACTGAAATCTTTAAAAATAGCGAAAATTGCATTTTTTTCTCATTTTTCTGACACTTAAGGCACCCCTGTACACCCAGCATACCCTGCAACCCCATTTTCTTTTATCAGAAAACTGCCTTAGTATGTTCAGAACAGGATAGAACCTGTTAACAGTTAAATTTTAGAAAGGTTCCCCTTTTGGGGCAATTTCACTCAAAAATTACTCAAAACGTGTGATTTTAGGGATTCCTTCATAAAATCTTTATATTAGACAGCAGATGCACCAAACCTTACATAAATATACTTCATACATTGCCTGTCAATGTTAAATCAGATACAGCACTGATAGTGATCCCCAGTGGCCATTAATTGAGCTGAAATCTTTCAAAACGGCAAAAATCGCAGTTTTTCTCATTTTTCTGACACTTAAGGCACCCTTGTACACCCAGCATACCCTGCAACCCCATTACTTTTCATCAGAAAACTGCCTTAGTATGTATAGAGGATAATGGAACTTGTTAAGAGTTAAATTTCAGAAAGCTTCAGGTTTTGGGGCATTTTCACTCAAAAATGACTCAAAACGTGCGATTTTAGGGATCCCTTCATAACATCTTATGTTAGACAGCAGATGCACCAAACTTTACACAAATATACTTCATACATTACTTGTCAATGTTACATCAGATCCAGTACTGATAATTACCCCTAGTGTCCAGAATTTGAACTGAAATCTTTAAAAATGGCGAAAATCACAGTTTTTCTCATTTTCCTGACACTTAAGGCAGCCCTGTACACCCAGAAACCCTGCAACCCCATTATTTCTCATCTGCAAACTGCCTTAGTATGTATAGAGGATAATCTAACCTATTAACAGTTTTATTTTATAAAAGCTTCCCATGCTACCTGACTCACAAGACAAAAACATGCAAAAATGGCCAGATAGGGAAAATCTCATAGCTTGTTGCAATTTGATACCATTCAAATATGAGAGTGAAACTTCACACAAATATGCTACTGGCAATAACATCAATGCTGAAACTAGAACCTTGATGAAATTGCCATTGGCCCCCATGTGGTCTTTTTAGGAACTTACACATTTAAAAATAGCTGCAATAAAGAGTCTTAGAACTGTGTATTGTGTACATTCAGCATGCTGTATAATTTCACCCTTTTTTGCACTGAATATTGGCTCAGAATATTGGCTCAAAGACTTAGGTAACTTTGACATTCAGGGATATCTATACAAATGTTTTGAAAAAGTGGATGTCAGTAAGTTACATTAATAAGAACTAATAGACCACATCCAGCTCTGCGCTAACAGCGAAATTAGCAGTCAAAGCTACTAATAAAAAAGAGTAGTAAGCTACTTGCACTGCTCCTTTAGCAGGTAAGATGAGGTAGCTGCAATTTGCATTAGTCCCCTTGGTATCTGTAGCGGACATCAGGCCCACTACAAGGAGCTGTGTGATGATGATGGCTGAAAAGTGCAGGCATTACACCTGGTGTAGTCTCTACAACGACTGAGGTCGTTAGCCCACCCTTGATCCAAGTGCAGTCAATGTGGTAGACTCCAGGCCTGTGGGCACTTCTACACCTAGGGCAAGGACGCCTACAATAGCAGCCCTAAAATCCTTCAACAAGCCTTTGGGACAGCCCACCACATTAGGGACTGGCCCCACCACTTCTCTCCTGTCTGTGGACCCTTCCAGGGTAGATACTCAATTATCTTTTTTTTTTGGGGGGGGGGGGGGTTTGACCTGATGGAAGACATGGACGAGGACATCCCGTGCAGGAAAACATGGAGAGGCTGTCAGAGCTTGCCAACCCCCTTGGGAGCCATCTGAGCAGGAGGGCGAGATTACCTTCCCCCCCCCCTTCTGAGGAAGCGTTTAGAACTCCACACCCAAGCATAGAAAGAGGTATAGGGTGGCCCCGCAGCATAGGGATCCACCTGCCACACAGCCTGCTCCTTAGGTGGCCTCAGGACGAACCTTTGACATGTAGTCATTGATCGCAACCCTGGGGGAAGTGGTCTCCCCCACCTCAACCTCCCAAAGCTAAAGAGGCCCCAACAAAGTTGGCTTAAAATCTACTGGCTATCTCCTGATGACCCTATCAGAGAACTAACAGAAATTGGCAGAGGAGGAATTGAGGTCCACGAGAAGGGCAAGCTAGTGCGGCATTTCCCCCTTTCCTTCCACCATCCACTCCCCCCCACTTCCCTCCTGGTAAGAGAGCTAGGTCCTAATCTTAGCCCATGTCTCTATCAAGATCTCGGTTGGGTCAATCTTCCCAGCATTGTCCCAGGACTGGTTCTCAGTCTAGTCTGAGGGGGAGATGGAGGATGTGGAGAGGCTTGACGCTCTTGGAATCCACCCTCTCTAGGCCAGGTCAGCCCTGGACTACAAGCTCCTTGGAATCGAAATGCCTGTCCATGCAGTGGCCAATACTGGGGCCGCACTAACCCCGGTGAACCATGAGACTTCCTCTGCAATGCGTCCTGCGCCCAAGTTGATCTACACTGGCTTGGGCCAACCGCAGGATCAGAGTGGTGACCCATTGCTCACCCCCCCCCCCCCCCCATACAGATCTCATAAGATCATTGAGGGAGCCCTGTGAGGCTCTGGATTATAGGTTCTTGCTGCCCCTGGAATTTTTCCCGATCCTCCAGGCATTGGATTCACAATATTCACAAGTTCTTGGCTCCAGAGCCAGAATCCCCTCACGTTGAGGAGTCATAATTCTTGATTTTTGCTACCTCGGTTTTGCGGAGCATGGTAGCACCGGCTCCCTAGGCTAGGTACCCAGTTACAAAAGCGGTTACCGAGGTGGATGATAGGGGGTGGTTAAAGAGGCTTGCGCTTGCCCGTTTCTTCCCGCTGTCTCAGGATGATAAAGTCCTGAATATTATATTATTCTGAGTATAATTCTCCAAAACGAAGTGAGTGGCTTCCTCTGGATATATAAATTCACACTAAACCTGAGACAGCAGTTGAGGTGCTGCCATCTGAATAAGATGCAGACACTAAAGATACCAAACAGATTTCAGTCGTGACAATATAGATAGTATATGCCCAATTGTCATGAACAACACCATAAATGTAACCAGTTTTGTTGCTTTTTTTAATGTGTAAGTTCCACAAATGACCACCATCGCGGTTTTAGTTTTAACATTGCTGTTATTGCCAGTAGCATATTTGTGTGAAGTTTCAATCTCATATGTGAATAGTATCAAATTGCATCAAACCACTCTGTGAGTGCCTAATCTGACTGTTTTTGCATGTTTTGGTATTGTTAGCCAGGTAGTATGGAAGGTTTTCCTGAATAAAACTGTTTTTCTCAAAACATATAAAGGCAACCTGGGGTTGCAGGGTATGCTGGGTGTACAGGGGTGCCTTAAGTGTCAGGAAAATGAGAAAAACTGTGATTTCCGCCATTTTTAAAGATTTCAGTTCAAATTCTGGACACTAGGGGTCATTATCAGTACTGGATCTGATGTAACATTGACAAGTAATGTATTAAGTATATTTGTGTAAAGTTTGGTGCATCTGCTGTCTAACATAAAGATTTTATGAAGGAATCCCTAAAATCACACGTTTTGAATAATTTTTGAGTGAAATTGCCCCAAAACGGGAACCGTTCTAAAGTTTAACTGTTAACAGGTTCTATCCTGTTCTAAACATACTAAGGCAGTTTTCTGATAAAAGAAAATGGGGTTGCAGGGTATGCTGGGTGTACAGGGGTGCCTTAAGTGTCAGAAAAATGAGAAAAAAATGCAATTTTCGCTATTTTTGAAGATTTCAGTTCAATTTATGGCCACTAGGGGTCACTATCGGTACTGTATTTGATGTAGCATCCACAAGCAATGTATGAAGTATATTTGTGTAAAGTTTGGTGCCTCTGCTGTCTAACATGAATTTTTTATGACGGAATCCCAAAAATCACACGTTTTTACTCATTTTTGAGAGAAAATGCCCCAAAATGGGGTGTTGATCCCAAAAGATTCAATGTTAACATGCTTAATCTTAAAGAGCACCTCAAACTACATAAAATAGCGCTGGTCTGGTAGGATCCTGGGGGGGGTGCACTGAAACCCCTCCTGGCCCACGGACTACTGGATCTTGGGACGGGAGAAGGGAATCAAAATAGAGACCAGATATGACTGACTATTAAACTGAACCACCCATGTAAATGTTACACCCTAGTGCGACCATCCAGTCAAGCTAAAGTTGAAAAAGTGCCCTCTATAAAATAGAGACCAGATATGACTGGTCAACTGAACCACCCATGTAAATGTTACACCCTAGTGCGACCATCGATTCATGCTATTAAAGTTGAAAAAGTGCCCTCTTTATGACGTCATGCGTACTTAATTGATCCCTTAGATGAATTAAAGAATTGCTTTTATTCATTTAATATTGATCCCCCTCCCGCAAGAAAATTTTACCCAGAAGCGAAGGGGCATAGAAAATCGCCAGTAAAAAACAACTTTTTTTACGAACACTTGATAACCTATGTTCGTTTATTTGCATTTAACTTATACAAATTATACAAAGTTACAATATCTCTCCCAAGTGCATACAGTTATCACATATTATCAGGAACTCTATAATTTAATATAATATAATTTTTAAGTCTTGATACGTCCTGATATTATATATACGGTAAAAACAACTTAATAGTAGTGGAAGGTCACTCGCTATCAAATGTGATGCCATGCATTACATTTGATGTTGTATAACACGATCTTATGCCGCAAATTGGCCATTCACACTTGCTTGACCGTTGTTATTGTTTGGTGTTTCAGCCTCCTGTTCGGTGACTTCGCCGCCGCAGTGGTTCTCATCACGTACTGTGTGGTCCTGGGCAAGGTCAGTCCCCTGCAGATGTTCATCCTCTGCTTCCTGGAAACAGCCTGTTACGCAGTATGCGAATATGTGGGATACTCCATACTACAGGTCAGTACTATCTTCGTTTTTCTCTTTTTAACAAAACATACGTGCATAAGACAGACTTTTCCAAATCAGACATTAAGTTTTTACAATGATGCAGTCATTATATGTGAGAGAATTTCTATTTTCTGCCATATTACGGCTATGTTAAGTCATGACTAGCCAGTTGTAACTGGTGGAGGAAACCGGAGTAACCCGGCGAAAAACACCGCCTAACCCTAAGTCACTGGCCTCACTATATGTGACTTATCATTCATTTCCTAATGTACATCTTGTTATGACTAGATAGAATAAGAAATCTGATATTTTGTCAAAGTATAGCACTTTCTAATTATCTCACTTTTGAAAATATTTATTTACAATTCGATTTTTACACATTGTGTACTTTTTAAATCAGGATGTATTTTTCTATATCTATTCGTTGCGTAATTATTTTGAAGAGTGAGAAGCGCACACGATTTCCCCTAAGAATATTTGTTGTTTAATTAATACACTTCCGTCAGTATGAGTTAGCGGAAAATGTATGCTACCAATCAAGGAGTTATCTTTCTTAATCTTAGCGTTATTTTCGTGCTAGTCAGCAATGTGATCTATTTGATATTTCATTATTCATGGAAGAGCAGGTAGTCTAATCGTTAGAAAATGTGTACCCGCCTGCCATCCACCCGCAGTCATCCGTATTACACTCGGCTCCGCCTCATGCGATACGGGTGCATTCGGCTGGATAGCAGGCCAGACCACACTTTCGAACAGGGTGTAACTAATAGTATCTTTATTTTATCACTTACGAATTCATCTATGCATATAGTATTGACTGATTGTCTGTTTACTTGTGTTCATGCATGTACAGAAATACGTTTGGATGAGAGAAATTTGAATCGAGAACATTTGACATTAAAGATATATTATTATAGAATACGCTGGTGTAGCGGCAAATCTACCATAGATGACCTCCTAAACATTTGTTCAGAAACACACATCACACAGATATGCAGTTACCTGATATTCTAAACCAAACATCGATTTTTATCAAACATGAACCCCATCAATTGATTTTAATTCGCTATAAACAACTCTTTCATGGTCTCCATTCACTCAGATCAATCCATTGCATCAGATTGAAAGTAATGATATTAACAATGCATCACATAGTCAACAAAGAAAAGTAGATGAATTACAATGCATTATCGACAAATACATAAACAAGTCCATCAACTTACTCGCATAATATGTATACATATATCCTACAGGTAGCGGACATAGGAGGGTCGATGTTCATCCACGCCTTTGCCTGTTATTTTGGTCTTGCTGTCACTCGAGTCATCCACAAAAAGGGTACCCTACACTCTCCAAAAGAGGGCGCCATTTACCACTCGGATTTGTTTTCCTTTGCGGGTAAGTACATCTATTGCAACTTTTCCATAAGAAATAGTTTCCATTTTATTTCCAATATGCAATTTCAACTGGCTGTCATGGCTGCTGATTCCTACGTCACAGCCGATCGCCACCCACGTCCGTGAATAGATATGGACTTTCACGGTCTGTTTGTTGACTGCATGCTAGGTATATCTTACATTATCCCTCGGTTATTAACTCAAGCCTAGCCTAGATTTCTAGGCTGTCATATGTATGTTCTATCTTCTATCTTCAAATGTTTCTGTTACCAAGCTCCAAGTTGTCAAGGGGGCAGCGGCAAAATTAGTTCACACTTATCTCACCAGGTGAATAGAGGACTCAGTTTGAGTAGAATCTCTATAGATAGTAGGACCTGGTGATCCCGTCTATCTTACATTAATGTTAAGACACCAAACTGCTTTGTTTACTCAAATGGGAAGGTTAATATTTTTGGAGGGACTAGTAGCCTAATCTACCTTAAGCCGTGCGTAGGCGCGCTGACAGTATACTAGAACAATATATAGGTAGGACACATACAACCTTTCAAGGACACATAGGCCACTACGAGGGATCGACATTGGGTACAAATAAAAGAGCATTTTTGAAAGGAATCCTTTGCATTTCGAATAATTAAATTATAATGCATTATGTTTAAGTACTTTAATTTGGCTCTTTCTCCCTTGGTTTAGAGTGCTTTTACACTTGGGTAACGACTTGCATAGTAAAACCTAACGTATTATGTTGATTTATGATTTTGCTCGTAGGTACCGTCTTTCTGTGGATCTTCTGGCCTTCCTTCAACAGCTGTCTGGCGGCTGGAGATGCCAGACACAGAGCCATACTCAATACCTACCTCTCCCTCGCGGGCTGCTGTCTCGCCACCATGGCCACCTCTTCTGTTATACACAAGAATGGCAAGTTCGACATGGTAAGTATTATATTGATAATGATGATAATAATAATGATAATAATAATAACATTGATAATAATAATAAGAAGAAGAACAATAGTAATAATAATAATAGTAATGATGATAATAATAATAGTAATAATGATGATAATAATAACAATAATAGTAATAATGATAATAATGAAAATAATAATACATGTAATAATAATGATGATAATAATAGTAATGATACTTACAATAATGATAATAATAATAATAATAATAATAATAATAATAATAATAATAATAACAATACTAATGATAATAAAAATGATAATAATAATAATAATGATGATAGAAATAATAATACAATAATGATAAAATAATAATAGTAATAATAATAATAATAATGATAATAATATTATTGTTATTATCACCAATGATTGATACGTCGATGAACTTTCCACCTGAATTCTATGTGGCGTGAGCCTTAGTTCAACCCCTTTCATTGCGATTCTTTTACGTCTCATGCATTCATAAACATGTGTGTGTGTATATTTACACTTATATATTCATATCTACATGTCATTTTTAGGTCCACCTAGAAAACGCTTCACTAGCAGGTGGGGTAGTTATGGGTGCTATTGCGGACTTCATGATCATGCCCTGGGGAGCTGTCTTGTTGGGCATTCTGGCCGGCGTGATTTCAACGCTGGGATTCACATTTGCTACAGTAAATATTTTTTCTTATAAGCTTTTGAATATTCAAATTATATACACATATATATATATATATATATATATATATATATATATATATATATATATATATATATATATATATATATATATATATATATATATATATATATATACTAGTATATATATATATATATATATATATATATATATATATATATATATATATATATATATATATATATATATATATATATATATATATATATACTAGTATATATATATATATATATTTATATATATATATATATATATATATATATATATATATATATATATATATATACATATATACATATATATATATATATATATATATATATATATATATATATATATATATATATATATATATATATATATATACACATAAATATATAAACATATATATGTGTGTGTGTGTATCTTATATGGATGAAAATATGTTGATCATTTCAGCCGTGGATGGCAGACAAGTTGAAGATCCAAGATGTCTGTGGAGTTCAAAATCTGCATGGATTCCCCGCTATCCTGTCAACCATTGCTAGCGCAATACATGTCGCCATGGCAACTCCGGAACAATATGGCAACAGGTAAATACCAATGAACGCGACATCCAAATCCGCAAAATAACGTTATCATGTAAAAGCCACTACTCCCCTGCAGTACTTAGCATTGTAATATACTTTCCTGACTACATTGATTCTTACCAACTAACCCAATAAGCACATAAAGGTGGATACATATTCTTGACGTTTTATTCCAATTTTCATTCGTTACTCTCGTAACATATACATGTATAGGTTTCTGTATGGACATACTGTTATATAAAAGATCCAGGATATCTACGTAGGGTGTTCGTTGCGTTTGAGAGTATTTAATTACCATAAAAAGGTAAATCTACTTCGTTGGTTACAAGTAAATTCAGAGCAAAATAACAATTCTCAGCAAGATATGTACCATTTTGAATTTGAATCGTTTGAGGATGGTGAAACTTAAACCCAATTTTTATCAACAATCAGGACAATTACTATTTTGGGTTTTTTTAATGAGTATCTACCTTTTTCAGTCTGTACACTCTCTTCCCTGCCATGGCCCCGCCAGCCAACAGCACTGAGCTGCGGGAGATCCAGGCGGAGTACAGCGTGGTGGAGGCCGGCAAGGGACGTACCGCCGCAGAACAGGCCGGATACCAGATGCTCGGGCTCGCAGTCACACTGGGAATATCCATTGTTGGTGGACTCATAACAGGTAACTTTTCTATCCTTACTAACTTTTGGTTATTTTTGTACAAAAACGACTATTAAAGAAAGTATGCAATGTCCATATAATTTCTGGTCCGTTTTTATCTTTTCCTACTTAATACATCGTTTGAATAGAGTTCTCCATAGTGTAGGCACCAGTACCACACTTCTTTGCATTAAACATGTACCTCCATTCTTGGCTCTGCAGATTAACAAGGGCTAAATCTTTATCCATTGAACTTTTAGAGGTGGTGCCAATGGCCATATCATCTTCATACATTTTATTTCTACTTGCCAGGGGTACTGTTGCGCCTGTGGTACATGGACACGGGACTCTGTGTGATTATGTTTTATTTCTACTTGCCAGGGTTGCTGATTATGTTTTATTTCTACTTGTCAGGGTTGCTGATTATGTTTTATTTCTACTTGTCAGGGTTGCTGGTTATGTTTTATTTTTACTTGCCAGGGTTGCTGATTATGTTTTATTTCTACTTACCATGGTTGCTGTTACGCCTGTGGTACCTTGACACGGGACACTGTGTGATTATGTTTTATTTCTACTTGCCAGGGTTGCTGTTTTGTGGTACCTGGACACGGGACACTGTGTGATTATGTTTTATTTCTACTTGCCAGGGTTGCTGTTTTGTGGTACCTGGACACGGGACACTGTGTGATTATGTTTTATTTCTACTTGCCAGGGTTGCTGTTCTGTGGTACCTGGACACGGGACACTGTGTGATTATGTTTTATTTCTACTTGCCAGGGTTGCTGTTCTGTGGTACCTGGACACAGGACACTGTGTGATTGTTTATTTCTACTTGCCAGGGATGTTGTTCTTTGGTACCTGGACACGGGACACTGTGTGATTATGTTTTATTTCTACTTGCCAGGGTTGCTGTTCTGTGGTACCTGGACACGGGACACTGTGTGATTGTTTATTTCTACTTGCCAGGGATGTTGTTCTTTGGTACCTGGACACGGGACACTGTGTGATTATGTTTTATTTCTACTTGCCAGGGTTGCTGATTATGTTTTATTTCTACTTGCCAGGGTTGCTGTTGCGCCTGCCGTACCTGGACGAGCCTACAGGTGATGACCTGTATGATGACAAGGCGTGGTGGGTGGTCAACCCCTTCCTGGACGAGGAGGTCCCGGCTAACGACTCCTCCCCCAGCGTCGCCGCCGACGTGGATGCTGCAGAGATGAAGAAATTCACCGCAATCAGCGAAGCTTAAATGTACCCAACATATGTTTTAAGTTTGTAAATTTGTAAAGGTCCCATAACAACTGGTACAGTATCCTGGAATCTGGTTTGTCATAGCCTTTGTTGGTCCTTAGGTTTGCTCTTTTACAAGGCACAAAGTGGTAAAATTGTTCAACTTAATTAGTTAACATTTATTCCACCAGGTGGATGCAGGGCTCTGTTTGAGTATGAAACCAAAAGGTTAGGAAGACCATATGGTGCCATCTATACGCCTGTTGCGGCACTTCTATCTGGCTTGCCCGCTCAGAGACGAACTTTGAGGCGTTTGGTACCTATTCTTCTATTACAGTGTAATTAAGTCTGCAGTTATTGCTGACAATATATCATACTATATTAAACCAAACTTGGCAGATGTCCCCATTCAATAAGTGTTGTTTAGTTTTGGAGAATCAACACTTATTCATTGGGATTCAATATTGTATTGTATTTCCTTGACTGGCTTTCCTGGTCCCACTTTGTTCTAGGGCAACAATTTTATACTATATATATTTTTGCACAATATAATAGTATAAGTATATCCAGGATGGATGCAATGTGTGGTATAGTCCTTGGCAAGAAATCCATGAGCGCAGTACATGTAATTCCAACATCCACTAGTGTCTGCCTCGCTTATTTACTTATTCAAAGGGGAATTCATTACTACTGCAAATAATTCAATAATGACTTACTAATTTGATAAATGATTCTCAACTACACAAAAAATATAAATGGATATTCGGCAAACACAATGGCAGTTTGTAGTAGTTTTATAAATGGACATCTATCTAGCTATTTTTGGAAATGACTATGATTAGATCATTCAGGTCCTATGCCACATCTGATGACTGCAGTAGGTTTGATAGACCACTTCCCCATAGAGCTCAGTTTGAGAACTGGAAGGGTACTTTTGGAAACAAGATAGAGATTCAGATGTTTCTACCAACTAAGAAATGTATGATATATTTGTAATGCATGAATGAAATAACCAGTGATATGAAAGGGTAGTTTAGGTAAAAGAACGACTAGAAACTGTTGATTATCAAAGTTATCCAACGGGCCCAGGACGACAAGTTGATTAACCTTGATAATAATCAGTTCCTCGTTTCTGTATAACAAAAACACATTAAACGAATTTATGGATTGCATATTAAGGAAATTTTGTATCCTCAAACATTTCTAAAACATATTGAATGGCTTTAAAAACTTTATTTATATTCACCCGTATCAGTAAATTACAGTTTCGTGATATCTGAATATTATTTCACGAATGCATCCTGTTACCCTCCGTCAGGCCATTAATTATGTCAGGATAATAAGATGTAACTTGAGATCACATGGTGCTAAACATGGCTTCTGATTGGAGGAGATAGAAAGCAAATGGAATATTAGTAATATTTTCTTTCATTTAAGATTAAATCATATCTTATGCAGAAGCTATTATGTCAGAAACCGAGTTACCTTGGGAAATTTCCGACCTTTTATGAGAGTTTTCTGTGGCTCGAGACAAAGGGAATACATCTCTTTGTATAAAGTTCTATGCTGATAAAAGAATAGGACCAACGAAGTTTTGGAAAATAGTCCTCTATACTTCTATTTGTTTGGCATTTTACCATGTAGTTTATTTGTTGTTTTCTTGTTTTCAATAGTCAAAAGTTACTTAAACTTGTTAATTGCATGTCATTTTCCCGGGGTGAACGCATAGACGATATCTACCTCGGCGCGGGATGAATATGTGAATACAATGATGGTGATTTGTATTGAATTTAAGCTCAGGAATTTGAATCTCCAATTCTTTATGTGTCATTTTCTCTCCTATTGTTATGCGCTGTAACCTTCTCGCATCTTCGGTGTACACATGATGTGAGATCTATAGAAATATCTTGACCCCAAAAAAAATTCTCAAAAGATTGACTGGAAGATGTTGTTCATGATGAAATAAGCAATCCCAATGTATGCATGTTACCTGAATTTGTTTACATTACTTTGATCGTAGGCCGTACGACTATTTCTTTATTACAGAAAACTCTATGACCAGTTTCATCTTAAAAAGACGCTACTAGGGAATTCTCGATATTGTTCATGATTCGCTAGGCTACCAGTAACAATTAACTTATATTACTCAATGCATGAACAGCATTAATAAAGTGTATGCTTGTGAATGGTCTATTTGTTCTTTCTTTTCCCACATAGTGTAATTGGTACATGTAGTTCATCATGATCAGGTTCATTTACCACCGGATTCTTCAGTTGAGGTTAACATCTCAGGAAAATTATCCATTGTTTACATACAAGATGTAGATAAGGCTCATTATGTGATGCATATCTAGATAATCAAGTAAAATAAGAGTATACTGTCCCAAAATTTAAAAAGGTATACATCATATAGAATGCAACAAATCATTCTAATTGTAAAGGTTACATATCCTTATTATCTGTTTGAATTCAAATGGTAGGTTAGTTCCTAATGAGCCATTCCTCATGTGGTCACATTAAAGTAAAAAGGCTAGAAATTACTACTGTGTGTCAGATTTATCATTAACTAAACATGCATGCATCCTATGAAAAAGCAAGTGCCTGAAATTTGGAACACATGTACAGAGGCATTGGTATTTCACCATTTGGCAATAATGTCAAGAATCTTGCATCTTACATACATTTGTTTATTGGTCATATCATGATACACATTAAAAGTCAAACCTATTTACAAATATGCATTGCACTATCTTCTAAAACTACTACAAGTTGAATGCATTGGGAAACATCGCTTCCATACAAAAGTCGGAATTGCAGGAGAGGAGATTTTTATGGAAAATAGAAAAAAAATTGTGTACTGACATTTA
The DNA here is from genome assembly GCA_963942565.1 of Maea johnstoni. Classification (NCBI taxonomy): domain Eukaryota; kingdom Metazoa; phylum Annelida; class Polychaeta; order Spionida; family Magelonidae; genus Maea; species Maea johnstoni. The sequence continues at coordinate 13,310 of CAWWDR010001121.1, read as the reverse complement.
TCATTCTTTGCATTCGTTCTTAATTGGAAAATTGTGTTATGTCAGAATTAAAGGGTACATGAATACAAAAGAAAATGCCAAAAGTGGCATATTACAAGTAAGACACCGAATTTATGGGATGACTAACCATATTACGTCATCAAGCAACAAGTGAATTGCATCTAGAATACTTAAAGGGCAAATGCACCATCAGAATGATTTAGATTCAGAATGAGCTTATACATGTCACCTTTCAAATAAGACCTCCCCCGAACCTGTCCTTTTCAGCACTCTTCAGTTATAGCTTACAGAAGTGACCAAGTAACAGGTCTGAGGCAGCCATATGGGGGCGTCCATGTATCCCATGATGCACTCTGTTTTTGGCATCTTCTAAGCACCAGCTTCAGGTTCGGTGGAGGTCTGATTTGAAAGGTGACATGTGTAAGCTCATTTTGAACCTAAATCATTCTGATTGTGCATTTGCCCTTTAAGTCTCGGACCATCTTTTGATGTATTAGCAACTCTGGTGGGTCAGTTGTGTGAGTCAATCAGAGGACTTATTATTAGGTGGCCTAACTACATGGCATCCCATGCTGAAAAGACAAGAGACTTATGTCATTAAAAGACAATAACAGTACAGAATGTAACTGGACATTCGATTGGAGTGTTTTATTATAATACCATTTTGAGTACATAGGCAAGATATAACAGTTGTGGCCGAGTTGGGCGCCATTAGCTTATTAGCGTTTGCTTTTACATGTATATATGTTTAAAACCTCAAAATGACCATATTCTTACAAATTAACCCAATCGGCCACCTTCATATGAATTCATAGCACATGTGCTATTTGTGCAACATTAAAACAAACCTATACCAATGTATACATCAAAGAACCGTGACGTAGCAGATATCTAACCGCACATGATGACGCCATATACAGGCCAATGAGACGCTAAGGCACATGATTCTATAGCATATCCTGACCAATGGCATGCCATGACACATGATTAATTGGCATATCCTGACCAATGACGTGCGTTGGCTCACGTTGACGTTGCATATTTTGACGTGTGACATGCATTGGCACATGATGACGTAGCATATCTTGACCAATGACATGCATTGGCACATGGTGACTTAATCGATGGCAATGTATGTATGCATTTGTGTATTACGTACATCTGCGTGTGATTGCAAGTATGTAAGTATGTAAGTAACAATTAATGTATGCGTGTATGTATTTCGGAACTGCTAGTTTTTAACTTTCATTGAATCATCTAATTTGTCACTTAAATCTGCTACGTTTTCATTGTCTGCTGCAAGTTTTCCAACTGCTTTTCCAAAGTTGCTCAAACCTGCAAATAAATATGTTTGATTAGCAGGTTTATTATGTTGATGCAATCATCTAAAATGTCCTGCGTGATAACACATGTATTGTGTTTTGCTGCCTCTCCTTCATATAAGAGTTCGGAATTTTATTAATTTGAACAGAACACTTTAGGGCATTTTACATCGCAGGCTTAAGTTGCTGTATCAAAGAAAAACTATGCCAGATTTTAAATTAGAAACTTAATATCTGTTAGCAAAATGATGTCATTGGTTTTAATATCTCTGCCCACTATCCATTCAATGCATAATCATATAACACAGTACACAGTCAAATCCGTCTAAAGAGACCATTGTTGGGAAGACCTGAAAAGGCTTTGATAAGTAAATTTTACGGACTGGTCTTTTCACCGAGATGGTCTTCTGGCATCATGTATAGCACATCATAGAGTTCCAAATGCGTTGTCATAATATGATAATTTAGAATACGTATATATATTCATATTTCTTATAACTGTAAAGTACATAATTATCTGGCAATAAGTTACAACTTATCATTGTCTATACTTTTGCATTTAATAAACCACGTCGCTTGACTTAGGAATTACTTTACGTCTATCCACTAAGGTTATTGCTGATACAAACAATACAATGTATATTATCTTTTTTTTTTAAAGAAAATGAGCTTTTTTCCTAATTAAATAGGGTATATGTTAAAGGTTGTGGCGGTTTTTAAAGGAAACATTTCACGTACAGAATTAATTCAATTTATGCCATACTTACTCTTTTCTGCATCGTTGAACCCGTAAGCCTTTAAGACAGTGAGTTGTATCTTCTCCTGCACTGCCACTGTTCGTTTCTGCAGCTCGAAGCCGTCGTTCCCCGCTCCTTTTACTGCAGCCCTGAGTTTGGCAACGTTCTTAGGTTCTTTAAACGCAGAGCACATTTCTTCTAGAATGTCTGGAACATAGATACAATAATTGCCTATCACCACCCGTACGATAAGTTTCATGCATGGAAATATCATTGCATGCATGGACTTTTCGTTTCATGCATGAAAATTCCATGCATGAAACGTGAAATTTGTATGAATGAAACTTGCGTGATTGTTTCATGCCATTAAAGCATTTTTGTTGACTGCAAAAGTGTGAAGTACATAACATAATGTGAAGGTATAAAGTATAAAAGAGATTACTCGCAGGTAGCCAAAGTAAATGGATACCATATCGCAATAAATGACGATAATAACGAAATGAAATAAACGAAAACGAATGAAATGATACATAAGGAACGAGGAATACATGTGCTATATGTGGATGTATAATGTAAATATAGTGATATACTCATGAGAAAACAAAGGCACGCATAGCCAGAGAGATACATCCCCTTGATCCGCAACCCCATAGGCACAGCATGCTAGTACCTAGAGTGTGTGCGCCTCGAGTTACGCGGTGTAGACTGGGGAAGTATTGGTGACGTGATTTTTTAGAAAGAGGCTGAGAGAAGTAGACAGTGAGTTGGCAATCCAGAGCCTTACCTCTTTTCGCTGCCTCTATCTAGGTCAGATAGGTTGTCAAGGAGATGGGTTCAGCAGGCAGCCAATCCTGGGGTTACACATGTTATCTATGACTCATAGAGAGGCAGCGATATTTGATGATGCATGCACAGTACCCACTCCCTGTCTACTACTCCCAGGCATAGCGTAGGAAAAAAGGATGCATTCATAACAAAGGTGAAGAGGATGCATTCATAACAGAGGTGGAAAGGATGCATTCATAACAGAGGTAGGCGAAAAGGATGATTTCAAAACAAAGGTATACGAAAAGGACATATTCATAACAAACGTAGGTAAAAAGGATGCATTCATAACAAATGTGAGCGAAAAGGATGCATTCATAACAAAGGTAAGCGAAAATGTTGCATACATAACAAAGATAGGTGAAAAAGACATTCATAAAGATAACGAAAATGCTGCATTTATAACAAAGGCATGTGAAAGGATACATTTATAACAAAACTGGGTGAAAACTATCATAATCATAAAGGTAGTGAAAAGGATGCATTCATAACAAAGGTAGACGAAAAGGATGCATCCATAACAAAGGTAGACGAAAAGGATGCATCCATAACAATACATGCACTTAAGTAGTACAAAACGATATGGAACTATCTATCAAAAACATAGAACGATGCAATATCAACAGAATGTCCCTGGGAACGAATTCCAAAAACATGTTTCGTGTTACTGAAAGCATATCTAACACCGAAAGTTATAATTTCTACCGCCAATAATCAATATCAAAAATCCATTTAGGACCTCGTTAACATGAACGCCCCTAGCGGTATGAAAACTTCACAACAACAACATTTTCTGAAATGCCAAGGATGTCAATGTTCTACCTCTTTAAGTGCGAACAAAAGAGTTCAGAAGTTGAATACCTGTATAGGTGAAAACCTTCCTTGGATCGTAGGTTTTAAAATCAAAACCTTATACAGTTTATGGACCCAGCTAGAGGCCATCGTGCAATGCGGTTAACCTCTGTGCCGTGGAGGCTGTTCCCCGGCAAGCCCTACATAAGGTGACCACCTCGTGGCACTGGTGAGATAATAATGCCACACCTATTGACTTTGTGCTCATCAGGCTTATTCCAGACTGACGGCTTAAGCTTTAAGATTGCTGATCGCCGGCTATTTACTATGATACCAGACCGCCGGCCAGCCACCCACCTGTTCCGCTCCTTCGCCAGGTGTACGTATTGGATAAAGGGGGTATTTGAATTTTTGCCAAATTTATGATAGTGAACACACCCTGTAAATCTTCATTCCCTCCCTCCTCACCCAATCTTATCACTACACTTAGGTAATGATATAAGGTATGACTGCAGTGCCTAATCAGAATCGATATCATAATTTCGTGAAGCAGACAGTCATTGTTTTATCGAGCCGTCGTCAAAATTAACCGATTAATTCTCACATCGACCAAAAACAGCCTATATAAATCATTCAAGCGTAAGCATATTTAGAAAATATTTGAAGGATAAACGTTTAACATATCGCTATAAAAATTGCAACCATAAATATTTTCTAAAACCAGTCTCAATTCCAGAAGGTATTGCCAATAGCAATATAAATACAGACGACAATTTTTCTTGAAACTGTCTATGCATTAATAGCTTAAATGGGGTGACGTCCGACTAGACCAAATACGGAGTCATAAGTTGACATTAGTTTCATTGAAACAATGTGACGCAGATAAAGAACATTCCCCTTGCCGGTCTTTTGGGTTTATAAGGAAAATAGAGTTTTCCGTGTGAATGGCATTGAATTACATTTTGGATAGCACGCCTTGCGCCACCTTGACTATAGGTGGTTTGCGGCAGATCCACACAAGGTATTGTCCCTAAGTGCTGTACTGTGGAGGTCAATTGAGGTATGGTTTAAAAGATATTTTACATTCCAAAAAACGAAAATATTTTTGTGCTAAATACAAATATGTCACTAAATGCATAAGAAACTAACCTGGAGTTGGTATACTACGTATGAGCTTAACAACTAGACCACTTAGTTAAAGTACATAACCTATAAATTTCAGCGGATCATTTCCGAACGTACCACAAAATATCTCTGCAAGTCGTAGTGGCACCTCTAGACAATGCTCTACCGGAAACATGCTCCTGACGCATGCGCATAATCTTAGCCATTAACATCCTATCTCACGCTGTAACTACAATGTAAGTGCCTCATTATTTCTATTGTAGGTTTGCCTTTTCACATAGTTGGTCGCAAAAAACACCACAACAATGGGAAATTTCATATTCTTGAGGGTTGAGATAAATAGATAGATAGATATACATACATGAATATATATATATATATATATATATATATATATATATATATATATATATATATATATATATATATATATATACATATATATATATATATATATATATATATATATATATATATATATATATATATATATATATATATATATATACAGTATATATATATATATATATATATATATATATATATATATATATATATATATATATATATATATATATATATATATATATATATATATATATATATATATATATATATATATATATATATATATACATGCTTTATTTTGATGAATAACACACATTTTCTGTGCTGATTATCGGGAGATAAAATTTCTTGCATAAGCATCAACCCTAGCGTTTGTTATATTGATAGGTTAATATCCTAAAAGCAACACCGGCCACTCTTAAAAGAAGTTAATGATGTACTCGACTGTCCATTACCCAAACTAGATAAACGAACCGATTGGTATTTTGATATTTGTGACTTTTTTGGTCAACCTAGGCCAAAACTACGTGATAAAATAAAGTTGGTAAAAGCACTGACAACATTTGCTTATGCCTACAGAGGAAATTCGAGTATACCCATTGCTTCGGCAAGCAGTCGGTGTACTGTATAGTATTGCATATTGCTCAGCTGTGGAGTAACATCCACCCATACTGTTGACTAAAACGAAATCTGTTCTCATGATATTATTTTTCTTTTCTTTAGTGTCATAACAAAATAGATTTTTGCCATTTGTAAGATACAAACACGGATATGCATATATATATATATATATATATATATATATATATATATATATATATATATATATATATATATATATATATATATATATATATATATATATATATATATATATATATATATATACTAATATATATATATATATATATATATATATATATATATATATATATATATATATATATATATATATATATATATATATATATATATATATATATATATATATATATATATATATATACATATGTCGTTGCTACACCTTAAAATAGATAAGTAGCTATCTGGCTATCACGATTTATCCTTAAAATATGCAATGAAGACAAATGAAATATTATAAAAGAAATAAGGCAAATAGAAATGTTCCCCAAATGTAGGATACTCTACAGAATGAGAAATTCCCAGAGATACCACTTACCCACCACAGTCTGTATGTCCATTGCAGGTTTCGATGAAGCCATGTTGTTAACTGGACACTGTGTAGTAGTAAGGAGGCACGGTGAGTGTAGGGTAAGATACTTATGACCACTGCTCTCTTCAAGCGCCTTGACAGAATGACCAGGATATTGATCCCAGAGCTGTAACTAGCTGTATCTTAAGGCCCGGGCATGTCACTCATCAAGACTTGCACCTCCCAATCTCGCGGGATTTGGCCGAGAGATGCAGCTGCCTCTTAGGGCTAGCAGAACCTGGTTCTATTCTCCACTTAGCCTAGATTTCAAGGATGGCAAACGTATTTTCCAGTCTTCAAGTTTTATTTTCTGTTACCAGGCACAAGAGTGGCCAGACTAGTTAATAATTATCTACGTAGGTATATAGAGGGACCTTGAGTGCCTGAAACCACTAAAGAAAGGTGGATCATATAATGCCATCTAACTGTTACTGCTGGTTTTACACCATACTGGTCGGTTAACTCAGATGGGAATGGTAACTGTTCAGGTACTAGGAGCCTAGTCTAGTATCCAATCTGATCTGAGTCATAGGCCATTTTCTAACAAGTTACGGCATAGAAGATTATCTATTTTCACCTTCAAATTGCTCAGCATTGCAGGTAATGGTATTTTAAACATCTATCAAACAACACTTCGGAATAGAAGTGGAATTGGATAAAAAAAAATTCGTATACATAGCTAAACGGCTCTCTGATTCTAGCTTATGATAACGGACAATGTAAATGTATTTCCTCGAAGAAAGTTGAGGTCAATAAATATACTACTACTACTACTACTACTACTACTACTACTACTACTACTACTACTACTACTACTACTACTACTACTACTACTACTTGGGGGCTGTCCCTATATCCCTATGGCCGGCCGTCTAGCGCATCACTTCCTGATAGCTTCCTGTTACTGGCCCCTAAATAGGGTGTAGGTATCAACTATTCATGGGCATTGTGCAAATGTTAGCAATGGCATGAAGTAAAAAAAGTGACGGTAAATGAGTTTCCAATCCATCCTATTGCAAGCACAAGTTGTAGTCGTATTCGTATCTTTATTGGCTACACTGGAGAAATACAAAATCATACATAATACAAAATATTTATCCAAACATAAGAAACATTACTCATTAACTAACTTAAGAAGACTCAAACATTACTAAAATAAAATGAAATAGTAGGCAAATGCACATTTTACAACGGTTATACAGAGGAAATTCTCTCCAGAATAACTAGCATTTATCCTATACAGCTTGTACATGTAGTTATACATAAAGAGGACTGGGATTGAGTGTGCTTAATCACCTTGCCTTGTCCCCCCCCCCCCCCCCCCCCTTCATTACAAGTATGAAACTGTTCGCAGTGTTTGCGACATACTCATTGCATGCAAGGAATTACATTTGTTATGACCTTTTCTACCAGTTTATTTAGTTTTAGTTTAGTTTTTTTCATTGTTCATCTACCCCTTCTCTTCACCTTCCTTTCCGACCTACACTTGTGTCTGACTTTTTAACGATGTTTGCGCAATGTGCAGTGTCGAGATGAGAAGTTTTTTTTCAAAATAACTGGCCCCAAAACTAAAGGCTCCCACGAACTCCTATTCGCCTTGCCATGGGAGTATTTGGCAAGATATCCGGGCAGGTTTAATGCGGTTAGTACAAGACGAATAGGGCGTGCCGTTAAGTGCCTTAAAGCCGACACATACTGTATGACTTATATAATTAATGCAGTGCAATATTCGTAAGTCTCTCAGCAATATCTATGCTATAAGATGCACTACTCTTTACCCAGGAATAAAGTACTGTATTAGTATATGTTGCTGCAGACAGATAGCATAATTCATTTACAGGGATCGCATTTCCTGAACTTTTTTTTAAAAGCATACCCGGTACAGGTGCCTTTCAATGACTTGGCGTTTTGGGTTTGTAGAATCGTGTTTGTTGTCATTTTTTTCTTCGATTCTACGCAAAGTATTATCTATTTGTTTATAGATTATTTTTGTGTAATTGTGTATATTTCATGTTGTCATGACGCGGTTAATAAAGAGAATACAATACAATACAACACAATAAAATACAACACAATACAATACAACACTGACCAGTTTATTGGTCGGTTTACTGGCGTGCAAGTGGAACACTACAGATTAGTATCACTTCACTAGCACTCCTCTTGGCATTTTGCAAATGAGATACACTGCTCGGCAGTGGGGGCAACCCCGCCATTGCTTTGCTGGCATCGCCTTTAAAATACAATTATCAAATTACACCAGAGTAATTATTCTACTTTAGTACTTTGGATCAAAATAGAATATTCCATTCTCTTTCGTATGGCCAAGGCACCCTCTCAACTTTTCACAACGCTCATTGTTAGTGGCCAATAATAATCATGTACTGGATCCTAGCAATAGAATGCCTTTAACAACATTCATTAATTTGTTAGAAGACCAATTTCGGTATTCCGGTAGGGTTTTTAATCAACTTCGTTATACTCTTTACGAAATATCTAATACTTACTAGCAGACATAAAGGCACAGTAACAAATATCTTCTCCATCAAAGAGACAATTAATAAACACGTGAAGGTAGAGGAATACATATCATGTATAAACAGATAAAGGTAGTTAGAAACCCTAACTATTTCTGTTATATAAATCAAACAACAATATGTATGCTCAAACAACAATATGTATGATTTGCTAATTGTCCATAAATATGCATATTTGGAATGAATAAAATTTTGAAAAAATATCGGTATTCCGGTAGAGCCATGGCAACCGTAGTTGGGCATACCCATTTTCTCCGCTAGTAGAGGCTGCTTTCTCTGATCTCCACTGTATGATATCCGTTGCAAAAACCAGGAACTTTAAACTTTTTGTGAGTCAAATTTAATGTTGGGGCGGGTGAGCTCATGATAAATCCGTTATCCTTGTTCTGAATATAGTATGCAGCCGATGTCTGCGTTCCTCCAGCTGTACTCAGCTTTACGGCCTCGTGCAATACAGCTGGCTTCTCGCAGACATCTTGCCGTATGCAATTTTCACAACAATGATAACTATTCAGGGATTAGGAGGCTAGTCTAATTTTGAGGAGCCCCCCCCCCCCCCCCCCCCCCCCCCCCCCCCCCCCGCAGGTTTTCTGTTCATTGCTTGTCTCATGACCAGGGTCGCGTCAACGAAAGTCTATTGGGGGCATAGCGTAAATTTCTAGGCTGTCAAATGCCATTTTCTGTCATCTTCTGATAAAGCTAGTCTCACACAGAGGACGAAGTGAATACGATTTTACGCGAAGTGGCCAAATTCCACTTCGTGTTAAGTTCGCCGAAAAAATGTAAAAATTTTGAAGGCAATCAACCAAACTAAACGAATCCAACATGTACACAACACAAACTGAACACGCAGATATACGAATGAACTGAGTAGATAAAACAACGTTATGTGAAGTGTATATGACCTCTGCTGAAGCTAACAAGAATGCAAAAACAGCAAACACGACTAAACAAGAATACAATGTGATGCTAATATGAACTCAACCACAAGGTGATATGAATTGAACATTAATCAAAATAAACATAACATGAAGTTGAAATAAAGTTTCTATGTTTTAGCATGAATGTAACGTGATGGGTACGTAATCACGTGATTACGAACATTCAAAATGGCCTAAAATGGTCTACTACCATTGATTAATATGACTTATCATCTCTCAGGCAGGGTATATATCAGCCTGGTAGCTCACTTCCCTTTATTGCCTAAACACTTAAAGATTTGGACTGTATGGAAGCCATGTTGACATTCCAATTTCACCAATTATCACCCACCATATCTACTGGAGATAACAATCCATTTTCTTTATATTTACCTATTTCCTTATGTTTTGTTATGTAATATTGGTACATTTATTTGGTTTACATCTAAACATCTAAATGGAAAATACACATTTGAATACTTTTTTGGTGACAATTCAATTAGGTGTTGGGGTGGGAGGGGCTTAAATTGTTTCGGGGTGACGACATGTATATGGACGCTACTTAAAATGGGGGAATTGACAAAATGAACATCATGTGCTACTGCTAGTATTTATCCAAAGGGCCTAATATAGTAGTGTTAATACAAAATTTGCCCTTTGATTGTTTACAAACTTAGCTAAGCACAGGATCTGATGATTAGGGATTTGTTTCATTTTGTAATCTTGACTGCTGGGCATGTAAAGGTCTGTGAGTTTATTGTTTGATTTGAACTCTTTCCTGTAGATATCATCAGATGCACACTTCTAAAACAAAACAAATTCTGACATTTGATACTTCTTACATAAACAGTCTGAATCATAAATGATTGAATAAATAAAATCAACCCATTCATTCTTTTCACTGCAGTCATAATAGAAAAAAAATGAGGCCAACAGACTTCATTTGAATTGCACTTGTGGAAGTGAAACACTCATGGTTTTACTAGACAAA
>CAWWDR010001120.1:5000-11819 GCA_963942565.1 Maea johnstoni | reverse complement strand
ATATATATATATATATATATATATATATATATATATATATATATATATATATATATATATATATATATATATATATATATATATATATATATATATATATATATATATATATATATATATATATATATATATATATATATATATATATATATATATGGTCGCTTAGAGCATTTCGACCAACTTACTGTTGTATCTCATTTGCTCATTTCTATGCTTAGGATGTGTGTATGATAAAATTTCAATAGGAGTGTGAAAAGTTATTTTTGATGAAAAAGTATTCTTAGAAATATCCGTATTCAGTAAATCCGGGTCGAGGCTAATAGAAGTAGGTACTCTGTATTACGCACAGGAAGTAATTTCAACATAACCATTGTTTCTCATGTGTGTGATAATCCACTAATTTGAAACAGATAGACCACGAATGTGAAGCGAACTGTTCCATGTGTTACGCAATAATACCGCAGCAATCAATGGCGTCCACCCCCGGGTACCCCGGTCTCCTCCGCCATTTACAAATGGCTAGTCACAATTAAGCCTGTATATGGCAGAAAACGTGTCGATAAGCGAAATATCAAATCTACAGTATGAATCTTTTGGCATGAATAGGATATGAACCATTTTGTAGCAGACCGTACCTGTCCCTTAAGGCGGTTAGTGGTATTGGTAATAGCGGGAGATTCGCCATACGTCTGCTCGCTGTAAAAGTAGCAGTCTGAAGTCGCTAGCAATTAGGGGCACACTATCAGGTGTATTAAGTACAGCTCTCAGCGGTATGGACATATGTCGTCTGCTGCCAGAGACCCCGTGCCGCACCGGCAGATCACTCGTTAACATAGCGATACCTCAACACTTGTGACGCTGGCGGAGTGATACGAGGGTAGGGAAAAGCCGCACTCATTTTACATCGCCGTGAAGTAAACGTTAGCGACAGGCAACCGCGGACAAGAATTGCAGTTGTAAGACTGTATTGTTTGTTACTCTATGCCAGGCCTATCAAAGCTGTCGCACTTACTGCGCAATGGGTGACAGCAAAGGTGTATGAGACCCTTTGCTGACACATATTGGTACATGCAAACTTAATGCGAAATGAGTGACAGCAAAGGTGTATGAGACCCTTTGCTGACACATATTGGTACATGCAAACTTACTGCGCAATGGGTGACAGCAAAGGTGTATGAGACCCTTTGCTGACACATATTGGTACATGCAAACTTAATGCGAAATTATGCAACAGCAAATTTCCAAGGCCTTACTGACACCAACTGCTTTCACGGGTCGATATACGTATATAGCTCTTGGGAGCACTGCTAGACATGATGACGTCGGGCCATCAGGTATGACGCCGGGGAAAGATTATCAATTGCTTTCAGTTAGTGTACAAAGGATAATGCGTAAACAGCAAACAAACGAAGAGTTTTATATCCGTTAATTTAAAAGTGGAATTATGTAACAACTGGTCATTCGGTTTGATAAACGTGATTGAAGTATGAACAGGTCGTTTTGCGTCGAACAAGCCTTCAGTAAAAGCTGCCATTTGCTATATAAAAGGCATAAACATTCGATATTTCCCAAATCAAATCAGTCAATTCTGGTGAGGAAAAAGGTGACATGACTGAATATTGCTCTTTGAATGTAGTTAGTTCATGATTAATCTAATTGGGCATTGTTTGTGTATTAACGCCTGGGGGCAAATGGTTAGATGTTCTAATGCCACTAACCGAACTAGGCGGAAATGAAGTTTAGCGACAGGAGTTTTAGATTGTGTGACAGGCACTTAGACATTACGTAACCTTGTAATTATACCAAATATTTAACATACCTATGTACGTATATTCAAAGAAATAAAGTAGTTAAGTAAAAAACAAAATGCGGATAGCTATTTTTCAATAAAAAACAATCTCATCCAGAAAGATATATAAAAGAACTTGTGTTTTTGGATATTTCAATGGTTGGGAGTTGTGCTTATGATTCTATAAAATTCCTAATATAATGAGTGAAGGGATGGTCTCTACCCTTAGTACCAGTCATAGCCATGGGCAAAGTAGGGACTTAAAATCACTGAGTGGTGTACTTTGGACCTCAAGTAACCCCTAGTGCTAAGTGTTTGGAAGGGGTGGTCCCTACTCTTAGTACCTCGTAGCTATCGGCAAAGTAGGGACTTAAAATCACTGAGTGGTGTACTTTGGACCTCAAGTAACCCCTAGTGCTAAGTGTTTGGAAGGGGTGGTCCCTACTCTTAGTACCTCGTAGCTATCGGCAAAGTAGGGACTTGAAATCTCTGAGGGGTGTCCTTTGGACCTCAAGTATTCCCAGACACAGGATATATACACTAAAAGTTAGAAACGTATTACCATAGTGGTCCCAGTCTGCCCAGAGTCCAATGGCTTCACATGTAATAATTAGCGCCGCTGCTCAAGATTGACATAACAATAATATCATATAGTATAATACTGTTTTTAAAAAAGCCCAAATGTTCGGACTAGAATTGATGAATTTCTTTTTTTTGTGACTCGGAGAAAGTGTGCTTCGGATCCAATGTATTTCCTAGCGATGAGACTTTGAAAGTGCTTGTCCCTACCCTAGTCGTTCCACTATGATACCCCTGGCCGCAGATGATGACTCAGAACAATCTCTGAGTAGTGCGCTATGTACTTCATAGCGATGAGTGTTTGGAATGGCTTGTCCCTACCCTTAGTTCCACTACACTAGCCCAGGGCGGAGAGTTAGCTGAGAGATGGGCCGCTGCGCACACGGCTGGTACTAGTAGTTGCAACTTCTGCGTATGATCACTTACACACGGGTCCGTGTAGAACTTTCCCACTTTCAGTTCAGCTAACTTCCAGCACAAATAAGCGCGCGCACGCACACACAGACGGACTGACAGACGCACTGAAAGTGATGGCCATACCGTATGATTGATTTCCTAGGAACAGATGCACAGATGGTCTGCTGGCGGGCAGGGACCTGGTGACAACTCATCATCACGACTTCGCCAAGCACACATACATACATATACAACTCTTCCAGCGCGGCCACCGGATTCCTTTCTACTCTCGAAATAGCGGCGAAGGGATGTAAACTTGGCCGAGTCCAGGGCTCTTCCGGAGGCGGCTGGGTATAGCACACCACCACACGTTCAATAAGTCAGTTATATGTGTGTGGGGAAGTCTTCCAAGTCTACGGAGGGCAAGGAGGCAGGGGAGGAAAAGATGGGGCTCCACTTCGGCCAGAAAGTCAGCCATGACTGGATCGTACCACGGAGGGTTATGTGCGCTTTCTTCTGGATAGGAATCATACTGGTTTTCACTGGATTAATCGTGCTGGTCACAGGGAAACACAAGGACCCGGAGTAAGTACACTTACACCATATCAAATCAAAGGCACATGCTCCTTAGACGATATCTCTGTACTAGATACTGGAAGGGCTGTACTCGAGAATGGACATGATATATATATATATATATATATATATATATATATATATATATATATATATATATATATATATATATATATATATATATATATATATACATATATATATACATATATATATATATATATATATATATATATATAAATATATATATATATATATATATATATATATATATATATATATATATATATATATATATATATATATATATATGTGTATATATATATATGTATATATATATATATATATATATATATATATATATATATATATATATATATATATATATATATATATATATATATATATATATATATATACTGTTTACTAAATTTTCTGTGATGTGTTTCTAAGATGAAAAACCTTTTTCAATTTTTGTCGGTCAACTCTGACTTTCCCAGGAGATGAACCTGCTGTCACGACAATCATAGCCTGTAATTCGTCCAGTTTCTGCAAACCCAATGGGATGATCATTATCTAATCTCCAGTGTTTAATAGATAGATTTCCATGGTGGAAACTATTGTTTGGTCTGATATGGTTAAGAGACCCTCTCAAGGACTTACCTGGATTTGCATAAGTTTGCACTCGCCTGCACCGTGATTACTGCATCACATGCACTATGCCACGGCCTGACTCCAGAACCCCTACTATACTGCTACTAACTAAAACATTACTAAGATAAATGAAAGGATGAAATCTTGGGAAATATGTTGCTAAAATTGCGTCTCAAGTTTCCATCTTATATATCCCATAAAGCATTTTGGGCGGGCTCCTGGGGGAGTTAGATATTCCACATGGTTGCTATACCACCTGGGCGTCCTGTGTATGTATACGCCTATATAGTCCTAGACCAAGCATTCTCTTAAAGCCCGATCGAAAGTTATACCAACTCAAAACAGAATGTATCCAGATTTAGTTCTGCAATTGCTCACCAGGTGGCCACAGTGAGATGTTTCCAGTTGCTTGATTCTTGCTCATCTAGGTAACCCCCCCCCCCCCCCCCTGACGCCAACTACGACACCTCGATAGTAACGAAATGATGAGAGAATGGGGGAATGCATTATCTAACTGCGTACGGGCCTTTATGGCTGTATATAGAGTTACCTTTCATATGTACCTTTCATATGCTTTACGCATGGTCATTAAAGAAACATCCATACAATTGTACCTAGATCTAAGAACTACTGTAATCTATGGATAGGTATGATTTAACACACTATGTCAGCCAGAAGACAAACAGAATTGACTAGTTTCTCATCTCTGCCAAACCCCATCTTTTAAAGAATGGGTAAATGAGAAATGTTGATTAGAATTTAACTTACAATCCTGCTTCAGAATTCTAAAAGAAAGGTGTACCAGGTTGTTTTAAAATGTCCAATAGAATCAGAATACGCTGTAATTCACATGGATCGCTCTCTCGGCATAATAGAGTTAACCCATTCATACTCAGGAATATATTTGCCAAGTATCATCTGGACCTATCGTGATTTTGAGAATATTTTCAGAAATACACATAGTTTGACAGTATATTTGAAGGAGAGTGGTTTGTCTGGTTCTAAACTGTGTTACTCTGATTAAATATTTTCTGAGAAATGCTCTGGTCACGAATGTTCTACCAAAATTGTGAGGGCGTTCTTGGCATTCGAAGGCACGACTGGCTTAACGTGTTCTCGGTCAACTCGCACTGTTGGGCTGATGCATTTCCAACTATTACCAGGATAGTTGCTTTAACTAAGTCCACATTTTGTTTCTGGCGAGGAAAATATTTGTAAATATGTCAGTGCCCGCGCTGAAAGTACCAGAGGGATGGACTCAACAGCGCCGGAGTCGTCTGGCTAGGAAAACATACTTGCGTGGTTCTCGGCAGTCCGGTTAACCACTTCGCCCCCATAGCCCACCAGTATACGGTAAAACATGTACATACCTTTTTAAACCATTAATGCTCGGAGCGAACAAAAGCGGCCTGCAAATTTTGATGAAATCTAAGTTAAAAAAAGGCTGTGAAAATATTTGAAGGAGACATGTTGTTAAGTACATTATAAAGACTCTACAGTATTAATGGGTTACACCATTCACGTCTTGAGCGTATACGTAGTCTGATTATATGAAAATACGCTATCCTCAAAGCAATGTTTTGAAAAATATTTGAGCATTCTACCTTTATCAACCATGTATGGAACATGAGAATACAAATACAGTAATGAAAAGAAATAAAACATACATATAACTTAAAATTGAATGCACAGTATCAACACACACACACACAAAGATTTTTTTATTTTTCAAACCTCTTTATTCAGTTTTGCATGGTAAAACACACACACAAAGATGATGATGATGATGACGAGTAAGATGATGAGGATGATGATTGTGATGATGATGATGGTGATGATGATGATGATGATGATGGCGGTGATCGTGGTGCAATTATTGATAACGCTACCTGTAACCAATGTCCTACTCAAAACAATAAAACAACGGATCCAATCCCGACCCCTTGCTCAGGGTAGTCCTACAGTGGTATCATTATGCTGCTTACAATCCCAAATAGATGTATCGTACATAGCACGGGGTCCTATCTGGTTGCATATCTAAACAGCCAGAAGGGGGACTTTATTGTCTACACTTCATAAACTCTAGCCTCAAGGTAACTATAACTGGAACACAGTAACTCCATATACAGGAATTGCTATCCGTCAATTCAAACTATACCATGGGTTCCTAGACGGCGCACTGCACGGTATGTTTGTTTTGTGTATTTCGAATAGTTTTACGGCTCCCAACATGTACCGATTAATCTTTCTTTTCTAAAGATGCTATAAAACACAACCGCAATAGTATTCTCATTATCTTTTTTTGTTTGTGTCTCATCTGTATTTGCATGGCCCTTGTGTAGCAATTAGTTTGCAATTCGGTGGGTGGGGGTGGGGGGGGGGGGGGGGGGGGTTGAGGCGGAGGTAGTGTTTACTTTTTTGACCGGTAAGAATTATTTTTGTCCTCTGGTAGAGCCAGAATTATTATCTCCTCTGGCAGAGCTATTAATTCTTATTCCGCCACTAAGTAGTTTGCTTGTCTGTCTATATAAGCATATGAGATGTGTGTAGTTAACCAATGTGAGGTGATTCCTGTTAATAATACCTAATAATATCTGCATCTTTAAGATCTTCGTACAGCAATCGATAGTTTTCAACTAGTTCCTGTCCACTTTCTTAATTGGCATCAACAAATTTGCAAAATACCAAACCAGATCAATACAAGTCGGTGTAAAATCAGACACATTGGCACATTTCCAGATATTGTCAAATGAATGAAGATACCAGAAATATTTCATACTTATAATGTGGTTTTTGGTTAACCCCTGTTGACTCAAACATGCCCG
>CAWWDR010001118.1:5000-15957 GCA_963942565.1 Maea johnstoni | reverse complement strand
TGAATGGAAAGGATAGATTGAAAGATTAATATATATATATATATATATATATATATATATATATATATATATATATATATATATATATATATATATATGTGTGTGTGTATATATATTATCTATATATACATTTGTATATATATATATATATATATATATATATATATATATATATATATATATATATATATATATATATATATATGTGTGTGTGTGTGTGTATATATAAATATGAATATATATATATATATATATATATATATATATATATATATATATATATATATATATATATATATATATATATATATATATGTATATATATATATATGTCTGCGCATGTGTGTGTATTTGTATATGTATACATATGCGTGTACGTGAGGTTGCATATGTGAGCATACCCTCTCTCTCTCTCTCTCTCTCTCTCTCTCTCTATATATATATATATATATATATATATATATATATATATAAATATATATATATATATATATATATATATATATATATATATATATATATATATATATATATATATATATATATATATATATATATATATATATATATAACATATATATATATATATATATATATATATATATATCTCCATGGCCTTCGAATATCCACTCCGTTACAAGTTATTCAAAACTAATTAAAGTTCATCTTCAACATCTGGAACGCCTCTACTTCACAGAAAACCAGGAAGTTTGAGCATTGCCAGTGCCAGCCATATGTCAGAACCAAGCGTGTTCTTTTCCTCTTCCTCCACATCGGTACGTGTACCAGAGTCAAACAAGGGCAGCTGGTACGGGTCGGTGTGCGCTCGGTTATCTGTAAAAACCGGAATGCTACACAGTAGGAATCCTACCTCGCCCTTTCATTACTACTTACATGAAATACGGCTTTTCCTATCAACATGTCAAACGGAGCACACTTTAAATGTGAGAGCGCGAATGACGAGTTGGTTAACCAATTTACTTCTGAAACGTACAATCGGTCTGACAGTTAAGAAAATATCTTGACAACTATTCAAGATTTTGAGAAAAAAATGTATGGGAGTTATTTCACTTGTTGGGTTTGACAATCTTTCTTCAAATGTTTTTCGAGCATTACTCTATTTGGCAAGTTATGTTTAACATTGTCATATCAGGTGCAGACTCAAGATGCAAATGGGTAAACCCTCCCAATGCTGGCGCTATTTTCGTCCAAAGCACAAGGGCGTACAACTTTTTGAAAAGCATCTAAACCCTTGTCATGGTGGTATTAATTGGGAAGCCCTCACTGAGTACTATCGGATGAGTGCCAGGGTTTCAGTCATTTTTCATTTTTTTCCATTCTTTGTATTTGCCAAATTAGCCACCAGCAACATAAGGGTTAACACCCCCATGTTTGTAACGCACAAAAGGTCTATTTTGCTGATACCTCTTTGACCATTGGATTTATTTTGCAAAATTCCTGAGGGAGGGTTGATGATCGGAACCCAGCCTCCAAATCTTCTTCAAATCTTTTGTGAATTTATGCTTAATTACAAACTTATTTTCATTAGTATCAAAATTCCAGACGAAACTTGTCATATCCAACTGTCAACGGGTTAAACGAAATGAGGAACTCAGGCTGCGTGTACTTCCTGACTGGGAGGTTCCTTCTGTCGACAAACGTAAGAGATTTTCCCGCAAATATTATGCCGTGATTATGACAGCCCTGTTTCTCAGAAATCGGAAGGTAACACTTCAGTCACTTGGTGCTCTTAGATTACAACATACCTGTATTTACGCATTAGCTATATAGCTAGTTTCCAATTCCAAGAAAACCTTTTTTTTAATTGTCCATGGCGGATGTTTTTTTTATATCATATTCATGTAATTTAAATCAGTATACAAATTGGTTACTCGCAGTTGAACACTACATAGTATTCCATACAAAGTACATTCTTATTCAGGTTTCCATTTCCCAGAAAACTTGACTAATAAATGTATTAATCAAAATAAATATGATCACGCATGACATGAGTGCAGTATATGCGAACCACATTATCGAGTTTTTCTCGAACGTCATTTTATTTTGAAATGATAAACCACGATTTTCTGCTATGCTTTTATTTTCTAACTTGTGACTTGACACCATATGCATTTGCAGAAAAAAGTAGCCTAGTTCATCTATTTGTATATGAATAGCTGTCTGTTAATTACAATTTTGCTTAGTCTAGATTATTTTGTCACGTTTTCTTGAATTACTGTCTGGTGTCTGCTAATTGAAGATTTTCTTGGTCTAGGTTATTTTGGCACATTTTTTTTGGCCACCACTCACGTGTACACGAGTACACGTGTGGACGAGTTAACACATTTACGCCAGTAGCGACAAAAGCTGTCCTGATTATTTTGGGGATAACTCTTTAACCTAAGAATTACTAAGAATGTTTGATGGTAACGTTTGGATCGAAACTCAATCAACAACTCTCCATCAAATATTTTGAGCATCCGTACTTTATTCCAAAGTCTTTGTAAAAAGTTCCATAGTTACAGACGACAATTTCAGTGAATGAACAGGTTAACGCTTTTACTGCTGGTGGCTAATTTTGCCAATACAAACTGATGCAAAAAACCATGAAAAATGACGGAAATGGGTACTCATCTGATAGTACTCAGCGAGAGCTATCCAATGAATACCAACACGACAGGGTTTAGATGGTTTTCAAAAATATTCTCATCCTTGTGCTTTGGACAAAAGTACCTTCAGCATTGAAAGGGTTAAGTAGATGATGAGGTTGGCTTAGGTGGCTAGTGGGATTGGGATTCTCAGACTGAGCAGACGATGCGATAGCCACAGTTGGACTAGCATGATGAAGTATCCGACTGATAACCCAAAGACGACCCCAAGTCGTCTGTCTCTCCGTCTAGGTAACTCAACCCATCCATACACCTACTAAGCCGATGGGTGGTACGGAGGGAAAAATATACAAAATGCCAATAAACGTAACATGAACGTAAAAAAACAAAAATAAGAACAAACGAAAATGATCATTAACCCTGTTTTATCGTATTGCATTTGCATATGCCACTGGCCAACGTTTCACCTGGACAAACTGCCGTCAGCGCTTCTACTTGCCGGAATATTGGTGTAATGGCAATATTAATCCTTATGCTCCAGGTGGTTAATTTGGCCGCTAAAAATGATGAAAAAAACCTAAAAATGATTGAAAACCTGGCATATGTGTACTTATCTGAGAGTATTCATTAAGAGCTATCAAATGAATACCAACATGACAGGGTTTAATTGGTTTTCAAAAATATTAGCCGATACGAAATGAAGACAAACCCCCTGAAAAATGATTGAAACCCTGGCACATGAGTACTCATATGATGGTATTCAGCGAGAGCTATCCAATGAATACCAACATGATAGGGTTTAATTGGTTTTCGAAAAATCTTTGCGTCTTTGTGTTTTGGACGAAGGTACATTTAGCCTCAGCATTGGATGGATTAAAGCAGCCAGGTGATATTCAGTTGTCTTGGTGTACGACCGCCCTCTGCCCGTTCTACGACCACACAGGACCAAACCAAGAACTACAAAGACCAACATACGATCTTTTCAAGACCAATATAAAACTAACATAAGACTGATATACGACCTTCGGCCGGCCAGGAAGGCTTGGATTGGTCAACGTCGAGTGGTAACCAGGCTCAAGGACACAGGTCAACAGAGTCTGTATACGTTATCTACATATCATTCATTTGTGATATTTGAACATGCCATGTGAAATAAAAAGTGGGTTGCGTTTAGCTCAATAGTTTGTGTAATTGTACATACATTGCAAAAACACATTGCTTGTCAAACCTTCATATATAACAAAATGTTGCCTTTTAAAAGAGCGTTTTATTTATTACAAACATATACGAATATACTGGGGCAAACTTCAAAATGACGCCTGCGCAGTCAAAAATCCACTAATTAGTTAAGACTTAGTAATGAGTGCATTTACCGCTTAACCTAACACATAATAAACTGGAAGGTGCTCGTGATCATTGGCAAGGTCGGTGAGTAGTCTTATCTGCTTACACCTCTATTATCGCGAGTACTTATTTAAAAGGTATCATGACTTTTCGATAAATCCCAAATAAATACATTACGTGTAAACACACAGGCACTCAACCCACACACGCATCGAGCTCTTCCCCCACACACATGTATGTATATATATATATATATATATATATATATATATATATATATATATATATATATATATATATATATATATATATATATATATATATATATATATATATATATATATATATAAATATATATATATATATATATATATGAATATATATATATATATATATATATATATATATATATATATATATATATATATATATATATATATATATATATACATATATATATATAGAAATATATATATATATATATATATATATATATATATATATATATATATATATATATATATATATATATATATATATATATATATATATGTATATATATATATATATATATATATAAATATTTATATTGTACGTGTGTGTGTGAATGTATGTACGTATGTATATGTGTGTATGTATAAATGTGCATGTATATATGTCGTCTGTGAATTGTTTTTTGTTACTTATTGCCCCATACGAAGTACTCAACCCTTTTTATATCATTCAGCTATCTGTTATGAAAATAAATTTATTCTTAACTTTCAGATTACTCAGTAAATAACAAACATGTGCATCTTCAAAGGTCATTCACTCCGTCTGACTCACGCTGTGTGCACGTGGTCACTCCGACCGCCCACAAGTTGAGGATAATTAAGTGTGGATCGCACTGTTGGAGTAAATACGGCAAATATTTACCAATTCGCCAGCTGTTAGAGCGAATGGACCAAGATCCAGGGTCAGTCCAGCGGTCATCTGCCATTAGACAAAAGCTACAGTGCCGACATTTAATTCCTGCACTAAATGCGTGCACAATACACGACCGCAGGCCTGATTGCCACCCAGTTACCTGGGCATGCATGATCGACGATCTCACAACTGAACGTAGCTTTGATTCCCAAGCATTATGGGTCATTGATGTGCTTGGCTGACTTTTTGACATGTTATCAATGGATTTTGTACAACCAGGCACTCGCAGACATTTGGTCGACTGGTGCAGGAATTGAATGTCAATAAGTGTGTAATTTTTTAATTAAAGCAAAGTGATATGCAAGATATATACAATTTGAAAAATCAGAGTAGTCACAATAACACCTTATGGTATAATTGTATTGTATGTACATTGGCTGTATACAAAAGGCATACAGAATCACACTATTGCGTATTGCACTGTGTGTATTTAACAGTCGTACAAAGTTACAAAATCTATGAGAACTCAAACATCTACTAAGTTGCTCCAGATAGGAAAAGATAAACTAGTAACACAAAATTAAAAAATTAAAAAATAGAACTAAAGTCACATTATTATATGTGTTCCAGATGATAATCCGTATAGTGTCATGTTTTGAAAAGAAGAAAATGATATTAAACTCATTCTTTTAACACCAAATAGTTGTCCCCTTTTGGAAGGAATTTGAAAAATGGATATTTTACAATCAAAAGGAATTCTTTGACAATAGGAACGAAGTATAAGCAATTGATAAAGCCATACTACTACAAAGAAATCACTATCTAGACAGCAGTTACGAAATATGCATATTTATAAAGTAATGTACTGGGTATTAAGATTTATTTTGGTAGAATGATGCAGAAAAGATTATTTGAATCACGATATGAAATGGAGGGGGCACATTTCATGTTGTTGTTTAGAAAGCGGACAGCTTTGATTGTTATGGTATGTGAATCTCTCTCTCTCTCTCTCTCTATGAGTTTAGTCCTGCTTTCCCTGTTCTGAAATATATATTTTAGTCCATCTGTATATATGAGAGAGAGAACGAGAGAGAACGAGAGAGAGAGAGAGAGAGAGAGAGAGAGAGAGAGAGAGAGAGATCGTGTCATCAAATGTTGTCCAATCGCTTAACACGCAGAGAGGAGGACTTAAACTTTCCATAGTCTAGTAGTAGTATATTTAGTTATCATGTCATTAAGCATGAAACATACAACATCATAATGTATTAGAAATAAACATTTACAAACAGACAGATGTACAGAAATTGACTTTATAAGGACAGTCAAAACACGTTACAAACTTAGCCATAATGCAAGAAATCACTTCAGACTGATACTGAAGGTGCAATTCTACTTTCATGGTTGATATTAAGGGTGTCCGTTTCCGTCAAATCTTAGTTTTTACCCGACCAAAAATGGGATAGAAGGATAGTAGAGCGAGTCTACCATTTGCCCAAGAAGTGTTGCTCCCATGTCCCCTCTCTTGGACAGCTGTGGTTGATAGGAAGCCACAGAAACAAGTATTACCACATCTATTTATCAACATGCTCTCCAGCCCCTATATTTAGCATCTCTAAGAGTGTGAGATGCTTAAAATAGCCACGATTGACCAATATGGGGAACATTTGACCATGATGAAATGAATAGCGTCGTTGAAAACTTCCGTCAGCAGGGAGGAAGAATTCTAGGCACTCTAGTCTCTCAATGCTAGTCGAATGTAATCAAGTTTATATATAATTGGATTTCGCCACATCTTTCCCTGGCAACATTGAAATAGATGAGTGGTCAGTTAAGGTGTCTCGACGACAGTGGTATGCCCACGAGCATCTGGAAGAAAACAGGATGTTGACTTTGATATATTTGAGCTAAATGCTCAAACATTGCCCCTGGATTTGGATTCTTAATTTCAATTACCGTCACCTTTCCTGACAATTTGGTTTAAAATGGACGCATACATTTGAAGTTCTAGGCATCCAATATAATGTATTCAAACTACACGAACTAACTGAAATTAACCTATATTAAAAATAGAGAAAATAAAAAAACTTATTAGAACATGGAGTAAGAGAAAACTGAATCCTTATGGAAAAGTTGTTATCGTAAAATCTCTTTTGCTGTCCAAAATAACACACATCCCCCTGTCCCTGCCAAGCCCGAATGCAAAAACAATAAAACAATTAGAATCAATATTCTACTCGTTTATATGGAGTGACAAACCTGCAAAGTTTAGCAAACACATCTTAGAAGCAGACACTTCTGAAGGTGGTTTGAAGTTACATAATTTGAGTTTATTTGACAAGTCATTGAAACTTGGATGGCTGAGAAGATACTTGACTTCGAAAGGGAAGTGGAGAGTTTTCTTAGACATGGAAGATTTCCATGATATTTTTAATTATGGTCCTGACTTCATTGAGCGAATGTCAGAAATCATTCAAATACCCTTCTGGCAGGATGTTTTAAATGGTTTAAAATTGTTATTTAAAAGTTATATTTGTAATGATTTGTCGTTAATATGCACAACCCCCCTATGGTATAACAATATCTTGAGATTACCAATAAAACCTGCTTGGTTAAGAAGGGGAATAACTACTATAAGCGACGTTCTGAATGAGAAAGGGCAGATATATTCACTGGAAGACTTCCAGAATAGATACCAGCTGTCTTCTAACTTCTTGGAATATGGAGGCTTTGCAATGACAATTAAATTCTTTTTAGATTATAGAGAGAAACCTTCAGTAAATGTCGCAAAGCCATCAAACTGCTTACTAAATATCATTCTTTGTAGATATTCAAAGGGGGTTTCTCAATTGTGTAAATCTCTCATTGGTAAACAAACAGATATTTTACAAAACATCTGTCTATATATATATATATATATATATATATAAATCCCTGTGTTTTTTAAATTCTTTTTTTATGTTCCCATTTCGCACCAGCAGCATCGTAAGTCATACGAGTTATTGAAAAACATGACACTCACGACCACTCCCCCCCCCCCCCCCCCACGCCCATCCCAATACTCCCCATCCACCTACCGTTATATAATGTTACTATCTGTTTCCTGCTGCCAGTTGAAATGGATACACAGCAGACTTGGTCATCTAGGAACCGCTAAGTATTTAGACAATGTGAACTTCCTTCCTCCCAACCAAGGAAGGCCAGGACAGTGCAGAATATATTGCACGTAAAGATAAGAAAAACGAGGTGAATGGCTATCACCATTATCTCACGAGACTTCCTGTATCCCTACCTACTAAGTTTGGAATTTGGAATTTCGATTTTATGGCCATTTCTCTGGCATATTGCGGTTAAGACGTGATTAGGCAATTGTAAGTGGTTGAGGAAATCGGAGTACCCGGCGAAAACCATCGCCTAATCCGAAGTCACTGGTACCTTTCTGACCTGCCTCGGCCGGGAATTGAACCCGGACAGTGTTGAGAGGCATCTAGCAGTCGGTGGCAAAACCTTAGACCACTCGGCCATTAGGGCAGGCCCTGCTACTTACTTAGTGGTCACCCATTTTAAAAGGTCGAATGGGTGCACAATATGTTTGATTCATATTCACAAGTAGATGCATCATTTTTATTTCATGTTTTCAAACACTTGTTTGAATATCTTGATACTCACTGTGAAAGAGACTAGAGTGTACACAATAGGAAGATCTTTTGACTTACCTTTCTACACCTTCCATGTACTTTGGTGTCTAAATAAAATAGTAAATGTTCAACGGTAAGCAGGTAACACTGCTATCTTGCTAGTACTGACTACAAGATAAACATACAAGATTCTTCTGAGAACAATCTAGTTACATATGTCAATCAAGAACATTTAACAGTATAAATACCGCTTGAAAAGATCAATATCATTTATAAATATATATATATATATATATATAATTACTAGTATACATATATATACATTTATATATATATATATATATATATATATATATATATATATATATATATATATATATATATATATATATATATATATATATATATATATATATGTATATATATGTGTGTGTGTGTGTGTGTGTGTGTGTGTGTGTGTGTGTGTTTGTTTGTGTGTGTATGTATGTGTGTGTGTGAATATCAAAGAATTTTTCCGTTGTATGCCTTTTGTTGGTAACCAATAAATATTGTTGGATTCTATTGACAAAACTCGTTCGAAACGATTTGAAGTGTAGTCGATATATAATCGATCATTATTAAATGCCCGTATGGTAACATGTTCTCGCCTGTTTGACTTGCCCGTTATTACTGTTGGTGGGCCGTGGTATGCCAATACCGAGTAACCGTATCTTATCCGCGACAACTCAACGGCTTGGTTAATGTGCCACTCTTGGCCTCTTATCTTGATATCATCATTTAGCATTTCATCACATAGTTCAGGTGGGTGTGGGTACAAGATTGCTGGCTCTGGCATTCCGGCATTGTTTCCTAATAGCCATTGTGATAAAGACTACAATGTGTGTCAATAAAAACACACACAAAAAACTCTGTATCAGTTGGGCTCACTGGTGTGCCGTCACACATACACAAACGGTCCTGTATGCTGTAGTAAGTATTGGCAAATACTTAATTGGTAAATAACAAGCGCCTACATTGTCCTGCCATATTAAGCTACATTGTTTTTTCATAATTCCCTGCAAAGAAGATGTTTTTATTGCCTCTCAACATCATATTATTTCAAAGGATTTTAATAATACAATTCAGTGAGGTAATCAATAATGAGCAATAACAAGTACAGAGCATGTACTAATAAATAATAATAATAATGAAATTACAAGACTGATAATATCGGAAGTTTTGTAACCCCACCTCACTCTCAATGAATTAAAAAAGACCGTTCTATGGGGCCCATTTAAAGGGAAAATTGACTTTTTCAGCCCCTGTTATTATAGAAGTCCTTTCTTTTGTCATCTGATTAAAACGAATTATTTTACATAAATAATGTACAGAAGTCCGATATCTGGTGTCTTCCTATAAATTACCCTGTTTGGTGGCCATAATCATCGCCATTTTTAAGCTACACACATCGTGACTAGACAGTTGGTAATAGTTGTGGAGGTAACCGAAGTAACGGGAAAAACTGGTTAACCCAAATTTTCCAAATTGAATTCTGCATACAACAAAATATATATAACGTGTAGTTTGCAAAATAACTGTACAGTTGATACATATACCCTAAATGCAATGATAGAAGTTCGAATTCTGTATACAACAAAATAATTCGTAAACCCAAAGTTACTAAGTTGGATTCTATATACAACTGAATCTACATAACGTGTAGTTTTGCGAAATAACTGTAACTACAATGTTAGAAGTTTGAGGGCCGACGTAAGGTGGACAAGGCATCCTCTTAAATTCATCATGTGCAGTTATTGAAGGTTGTGATTCACTCACAGTACAGAAATGTAATTCCTGTCGACCAGTCGACCGGACGTCTGCCAGTGCCTGGTTGTACTAACGCCTATGGATAGCATATTAGAAAATAAGCCAACCACATCAATGACCAACGTAGCTTGCGAATCAAAGCTACGTTAGGTTGTGAGGTCATCCATGGTCAGGAAACTGGCTGGCAATCGGACATGCGGTTGTGTATTATGACCGGACATTTAGTGCCGGTACCGTACACGTGGTTTCTAAAATAAATCTACAGTCAATAAATAAACACAATATCAGAAGTTGGAGGGCCTAAGTAGGATGGAAAAGGCTCCTTTTAAATTCACCATGTGCAGTTATTGAAGGTTGTGATCCACTTTAATATACCCTTTTAGGGGTCTCTCTTTGTCCTATATGTACCAAGAACCATCATCGAGCACACCTATTCTATTGCATGAGATTTTTCAATAAATCACGTCATGAATCAGAAAACACGCCCGGGCTGCCCATGCATTTAGTGCAGGAATTAAATGTCTGCACTGTATCTCCTAGAGGACCTTTTCTCTGGTATACACTTTTTAGCCGTCTCCCCTTGTCCTTTATGTACCAAGACCCACCAGCGAGCAGACCTACTCTATTGCGTGTGTATCATGCCCGGGCTGCCCACGC
>CAWWDR010001117.1:0-25000 GCA_963942565.1 Maea johnstoni | reverse complement strand
TAGTTGCGCTATATAATGGTCACGCCATATTTAAGTGATTTACGGTATCTGTGACGGTACTTTGTTTGCTTGGGTTTGCCTCCCAACATACCATCAGCATACATATCAAACAAAACAACATTATAGCAACCTTGTGGCCTATCTATACCACGCGCCGTATCTAGCGAGAAGAGACCAAAGGCACCCTTGGATGAACAATATGTGCTTCTAGCAAAAGTGCAATCATTATGATTCCTAACAGATCCATTGAATACGCAGGCCAGGCACGAAGAGTAAACCGGTTTGTGGTTTAATACATTAGACTTAAATACCTATAATTGTAAAATCATGTTCCATTCTCTAAATGAGGTTTTAACCTTTATGCTGCTGGTGGCTAATATAACCTATACAAAATGACAAAAAATCCTGAAAACTGACTAAAACACTAGCGCATGGGTACTCATCTGAGAGTACCCAACGAGAGTTATACCATGTATGGCAAAATGATAGGGCTTAAATGTTTTTCAAAGATGTTTGAACCTTTGTGTTTTAGACGAAAGAAGGGTTAGCATTGCAAGGGTTAAACATATGGTGGATGTTGAATACCTGTGCCGACAATTTAGGTGTTTCAAATGTAGGCTTTCAATTGGAGCACAAAAGGTGGAACCTGTTGCCAATTAGCGCAGGTGTATTTCCACTTCACGGTCCAGAGCACTCCCTGCAGCATTAACTCGTCAAGCTTTCATCTCCAGAGAGGTGAAAGCATTCATCACAACATATCTCCTGGGTATGGTTGATCATTAAACACATGTACATCTCGTACACAGGCGGTTGATTTTACACGCATCAAGGAGTTTGCACATTGGCATATGAATTTGCTCGTAAATATTTTCACGTCGAGGTTAATTTTGATTAAGTATGCGTGTGTGGGAAGAGGTCTACGTTGATTGGTTGAATAATTTATTGTCACGTGATCTGCATTATTACAGCTCAATCATGATTATGATTAGACATGTGTTAATGGTAAAGGCAACTCAAGGAGAACCAAAGACTAAACTTAATATCTTGACATCTTCCTCGTATGCCTAGAGGGCGGGCATTTGGCTGCGTTTGAGTCAGTTGCTTGGTGTATGCGCAATGTTTCTCTGATAATATATTCTCGTGATCTTCCGATAAAGAGAGCAATTTGTATCATTTTGAAATATATCAAAATGGGCAACGCTGCATGAATGGTTGAATGATTGCTCAGAGGCATATCGGCACACGAAGGCAATAAATTGCCATAAAATATTCATAAAATACTAGTCATGGTCCATTCTCATTGTGGAAAACAGCAACAATACGATATATGAATAAAAAGTTCACTATGGAAGGCCAAAGTAGACAAAAAGAGCATTTATTGATATTAATAAATTATTTATTAATATCAATAAATCACTTATTAATATGTTTTTGGGAAATCATATAAAAATTGTAAAAAGGGCCAAAAAACTCTCCCGCTTGTTTGCATGTCTATGGTATTTCGTTTGTCTCTTATTCTGCTCAAGGATGACTAAGATACCATTAAATACCATATATTAAATAATGATTGATAATAATTGGTATTTCATATAGCGCCCTTTCAACCTATATTTCCAAACACACTTTATTAAGAATAGTCAGCGGTCAGATGTTTATGGCCAAAGTAGTCAAATAAACTCCTTTTGAAATAGCAATATTTTAGCTGTGTCTTGCACACTATCAGTGGCCTTAACCCTTTCAATGCTGAGACTACTTTTGTCTAAGGCACAAGAACTCAAAAATCTTTGAAAATCATCTAAACCCTATCATCTTGGTATTCATTGGAAAGCTCTTATCAAGTACTCTCAGATGAGTACCCATTTGCCAAGGTTTTGGTTATTTTTCAGCTTCTTTCACATTATTTTGTATTGGTCAAATTAGCCACCAGCAGCATAAGGGTTAATAATTCGGGGAGCTTATTCCAAAGTCGTGGTCCATAGGCACAGAATGCGCTGTCACCAAACCTTTTCAGATGAGTATGTGATATCTGTAATAAGTGCCTCATGTTTGATCTTAGAGTCTTTGTATTAGATAGTTTGACTAACCATTCCCTCAAGTAAAGAGAAGGCACATCCTTGCATGCATTTGGAAGTTGAAAGCAGAATCTTGAACTCAATCCTTTTTCTGATGGGCAGCCAGTGAAGATCTTATAGGATTGGTGTAATGTGATCTCATCATACTTTTTGGAGCCACTTACCACTCTGGTGGAATTGCTTAGGACTTTCTGAAACCTGCATAGTAGACATTCGGTAATTCCACAGAGATGTTCATTACAATAGTCTCACCAGTGAGACAATTGCTTTCTTATTTGTATCAGTATTAAGACAATTTCTTATTCTCCTAATGTTTCTAAAGTGGTATCATGCAGACTTGATAACTTTTGATACATCTGAAGATATAATGATGTTTGGATCAAAAGCAGTACCTAGATAACTTACTGGTTCATTAAGAACTGGTACTATTACACCCTTTATGGTAATACTAGGAATGAAAATTCTTGCCTTTATCTGTGGGTTACCCATACACAGAGTCTTGTTTGCATTCAGTGTGAGTTTATTTTGTGACATCCATATATAGATGTCAATGAGGCAGTTTACCATAGTTGCTACCCTTATGTCAACTGTGCGCTGATTGACAGGCTTGATACATGATACATGTTGGATCATCCGCATAAACATGGAGTTCTAGGCCATGCTTATAATTGTGTGCATACTGCAAATTGTGTTTTTCATGGTTTTCACCAATTTTCTTTACATCGACATGTAGTTGTATGTTTAGGTTAGTTGCATTTCCTCACCACCCTGAAGGACTCTAAACAACAGCTGTATGTGCAGGACTAGATAATTACATTTGGCAACTCCCAATAACAAGGATTTAAAAAAAATGTTCGTATCAATCTTGAATGTTCATTGATTCTCTCTTTCAAGAGAGGAAAGACGGTGTCATTCAGTGGCCCCATGGTGAGAAATTTCATTAATTGGTGATGATTGCTTTAAGGACTGCTGATAGCGAGTGAATTGATTCTGACATGCCCTTACCAATCTGTATTTCCTGAGTGAAATAATCTGACGCCATTCTGCACTGGGTCACATTTATGACGTCACTGATAAGTAGATACCGCAACTGAGAGTGTCAGAGCAACTACGGTCTGTATCTCGTTTAAAACTAAAAATACTGGATTGTTATTATGCTTTTTATTTAGAAATACTTACTGTAAACAATCTCAAGAATGGCCTGGGTAACCATTACTCGGACCTTAACCCGTATAATAGGGTTGAATGTTTCCAACGTATTGCAAAGCTTAAAACAGAAACTTGAACTTAATTTACTAAAAACTAGATAAATGAAGATGGGAGAAAATATATGGGTATAAAGGTTGATGGACGACCCTCTAAGGACAACCATCTTATCGCACAGCTCCTACATCAAATGGCTGCTATAGCGATGTTAGCTAGGTTTAAAGTGACATTCATTACAGTACAGCCATTTAATTCCTGCACCAGTCGACCGGACGTTTGCCAGTGCCTGGTTGTACAAAAGCCCGTGGATAACATGTCAAAAAGATATGCCAAGTACATCAATGACCCACGTAGCTTGTGAATCAAAGCTACGTTCAGATACGAGGTCATCAGAGGCATCCATGCCCAAGAGAATGGGTTGCAAACGGGCGTGCGGTCGTGTATTATGCTCGGGCTGCCCACGCATTTAGTGCAGGAATTAAATGTCGGCACTGTACATGTACGTATATTCTGGCATGTGGCAATTTCCTACTACCTCAAGCAACGTAACGAAGACATATTAACCAGTTTGCATTCGTCTGTTAGAATCACACTGAACTCTCCATATAAAAAAGATATTCTATAACTATTCTAAGATGAATCGTCAAACATAACGTGAACAGCAATTTTCATCCAACAATTGTATGAAGTGAATGACGAAATAAAAACTCCTCGAAAGTTAGATGTTGGCTTCTGGGGAGGGGGGAGTAATTGACGGTCAAGACGAACAAATATTGGTGTACACTTATGGATGATCAGGAAAGTCATTAACGGTAGTAAGTGGTACTGACTAATTTTAGCAGCAGAATATTCCAGAGGAGGGGAGGGGTGTATATTGCCTTAAGCCATAGAATGCCCCTCTATAAGGGTATAATGGCGGTACTCATTGTTAGACTAAGTATGTGTATTGATGTGTGCACCCTTTGTACATAAGAGACCACCTTTTTGCCTATGTGGCATAACGTATAGTATGTGTAAAAGGTATGTGTATTTGTAATTTCATCTCCTTTTGGAGTTGGTCAATAAAGAATACAATACAATACAGTTCGGATATTTCACAAAATATTGCATTATCATCAATAAATTGCTATATACCTGACCATGTTTAAGCTGCAGACTGAAAAGAGTTTAAACTGGAGTTATATCCTCAGCTGCAACATAGTCCAATTAAAATAAGATTCAGGTTGTTAGGTCGTTCAATGATAAGACTTGCAAATTAAGCGTTCTTTTTATTAATTCACAAATTTTATCCAGTTTTGAAAAAACTCCATTTGGAATCATATATATAAATCACATGATACCGTATGTTACGCCAAGTGTGCGCACGTGTTGACTGCTTGTCATGAAGGCATCCTGACTCTTAATATGTTCAACCTCATTCTCGTGATTCAAATTGTGAGTTTTAACATGAAAACAATGAAATGCGGCAATACACTTTACAAGTAGTAGAGAGATAATTGATATGCTATGTGTCCATTGCTAAATTGTTATACATCACAGATATGGGGCTGCAGGCTTCCTTTCGTTAACTGGTTAACTTCATTCCGTACATTTCTTTTTTTCTCTACTCCACCAATTAGTTTCACTCATTTTGGAACTGTTTGTATTAAATTCAATTGTTTCTTTTATGTGTGTTGAAATTAGTTTGTCATATAGTGTGTACGTTTGATGGAACAGTCAATAAATATGCATACACATACATGTACTTAAATAGGAGAAAAAAGTCGTTTTGTTTTTAAGTCTGGCATTCAAGTATGTACCTTATTTATAGCAAGGTGAAACAATCTGTACCTGTACCATTAACACTGTAGTAAGTTCACCTATGTCACCATTTTAGATTTCTCAAATTCTATGTGTCGAAACACTTGTTTATGAACTATGTGGCTTTAGAAATACATGGTCTGACAGAAAGCGGTAGCTTAACCCTTATGCTGCTGGTGGCTAATTAGGCCAATAAAAAATAATGCAAAAAAAACTGAAAAAATACTGAAACCCTGGCACAGGGATACTCATCTGAGAGTACTCAGCGAGAGCTATCAAAACCAACTTGACAAGGTTTAGAAGGTTCTCAAAAATCTCTCAGTCCATGTTGTTTTGGACGAAAGTAGCCTCAACATTGGAAGGGTTAAGTACAAACCCCGACTAGTTTATTACACATGCAGAAAGGGACTATCGGGCTGGTAAAATGTTAAGAACCCTTTTAGTCCTGCCAGAATAAGGTGAATGGCAAAAATAAAACCACAAAAGACAAACAAAAAACAAAGACAAAATATTCTTTTCAAATTCACATGAGTATGTTTATATTTCAAGTGACTTACACATCATTTGGTAGTTCGAGCAACCCTGACTCCTATATATGGCCACTGCATACTATGTCTACTGGCCTAAAGTGGACATCATATATAGTGAACAATGGCGGTATACCTCAGTAAGACTTGCCCAAACTACCCATTCGGTTGTCATTTGTAGATTCATCACTTTGCAGATAGGTAGGCCTACTACAGATGAGTAGGGCTAGACTAGATTCTTAGTCTTTATAATTGCCCTACCATGACACTATATCTCTTTGATAATTAGCGGCCTCTGAAGTATCGAAATTGAAATAAATCAAGCACGTTATTTCATTGTCTATATATGTTATTGTCTTGACGTTTTTGTGGAAAGTGAGCTTCTTCTTAAGATAGCCTTGAACTAGTTCTAACTCTAAATCTGGGGACACGGTGAGGGCACGTGACCGCATCAATAACCTCTCAATGTATCTAACTTACACTTAAAAACGTTCCAACATGATAATCTGCCTGTAAAATGTTTTTATCTCTATCTTCATGAGTGTTAACGCTATCTTTACCCTCTTTACACTGTTTAATGGCCGTTTGAAGCAACATTGAATTCACTTGACAAATACGTGGACTAAACCAGTGTGTTCTTAGGTCACGTCGACTTTCTTTCACAATTCTTGGCGGAGGGATCCGCTCTGACGTCACTACAAGGAACGCCTTGTGGCTAAGTCTGAATCAGTTCAGCAGGCACGGACAGTTGTACAGGCATTCTGGCCATCGTCCTTAAATCGGGGACCCTGGAGTGTGTGCGTGCGTGAGGGGGAGGGGGGGGGGGGGGGGGAGAGGTGATCAGCTTTTATCTCTAGAGTTCAGTGAGATTCGCCTATGTCTTCTCCACCTGACGTGCTGTCGCGGGTGCCATGTCTCCGCACAAGTTTGCGTGTACTATCAAAATATTGCACCCTCAATCCAAAAGTTCGCCTCTTGAATAGAGTCTTTCTGGGTTTCTGCTGGTTGTGTCGCGTGCAACTAGTTTTAATATTCATGAATAGATGGCGCTGCAGAAAT
Organism: Maea johnstoni; assembly: GCA_963942565.1. Lineage (NCBI taxonomy): Eukaryota > Metazoa > Annelida > Polychaeta > Spionida > Magelonidae > Maea > Maea johnstoni. Next base: position 18,336 of record CAWWDR010001117.1, on the reverse strand, counting down.
GTTATATCAATCCATCAATCCATCTTTGTTTGCATTATGTCATAAAGATGGCGCCACGAAATAGATTATGGCGTGGTCTCATTCGACAGATCATCACCGCGCGGACCGATATATATATATAAATATATATATATATATATATATATATATATCTATATATCTATATATCTATATATCTATATATCTATATATAAACCATTGGTTGTTGGTCCTCGCTCTTGGGGAAGCCATGGCGACTAGGTGATCGGCCAAAGGCCAAAAAGTGCCTTATTTAAAGGGCAAATGCACCATCATGATGATTTAGGTTCAAAATGTGCCTATACATGTCTCCTTTCAAATAAGACCACCCGCAAGTCTGTCCTCCTCAGCACTCCTCAGATATGGCTTATGAAAGTTAGTAAAAAGCTGGCCTGAGTCTGGGTATAGAGGCTGACATTATCAGAAGTGGTGCTTATGAAGTGCCTGCCAGCCCTGCTTCTGATTGGTTGAGAGATATCAGTGACTGCCACTGATATCTCTCAACCAATCAGAAGCAAGACTGGCAGTCACTCCATACCACTGATTGTGCTTAATTGTGCTTAATTGGCCTGCAATGTCAGCCTCCATGCCCAGACTCAGGCTAGTTTTTTTACTAACTTTCATAAGCCATATCTGAGGAGTGCTGAGGAGGACAGACTTGCGGGTGGTCTTATTTGAAAGGTGAGACGTATAGGCACATTTTGAACCTAAATCATCATGATGGTGCATTTGCCCTTTAAGGAGTTTAGTGTGCCGGCAAGGCAGAAGGACACAACAGGGCTCATCTTAAAGCTTGTGGCCTGTACTATCAGACATGCCATGATGTGGTGGTGATATGTGGTGCGAAATGTCATTTTGGGGGGAATTCATGTGTTTTTGGCCAAAATCGGGTGGTTTTTGTAATTTGTCCCAGAACTCCATGTTGTTGATCCTCAGCAACATCGAAACTTAGCATAGGTGTTCTACACAAATAGCTTGTTTAAATGGACATTTTAAACTGCTGGTCATTTTTTCTTTACTACCTCATTTTTGGACAAAATCCCTAAAAAACAGAAAAAAATGGTCAATTTGTGAATTACACATGTTAGATTTAGGCATATTAAAAGCCAAGCAAGTAATACACCACCCAGTTCATGGCTTAGAAAACATCCTTAGAAGGTGCTGAACAGATAATAAATGCTCAAATATAGTTTTGTGAAAAAGATGTCATTTTAGGGTCATTTTTCCAAAATGCATCCTAAAAGAGGTGGATTTTGTGATTTTTTGGAAATTGATTAAAGAATGTTAAAAAACAAAGAAATAATGATCCATATTTCCTCAACAGCATATTGATGTACGAAAGTTTTGAGTGGACATACAAATTGGCTCAGCAAAGCTGTTTTGGGGTCATTTCATCCAAATTGAAATTAAAATGAAGATTTTTGTGATGTCTGAAAATTGATTGTTTTAATTGATATATACATAGAAATATATTTTTCAATGCCTCTTAAAGTATGAACAGTTGATAAATCATAGTTTCAGGCCTGGGAGATCAGAGGCACCGTTTCGCTGTTAATGATACCGATACCACCGGTACCGTTTCGCCAGTACCGGTACCGGTATCGTACCGTTTCGTGTTAACGGTATGCAACCCTAATAATAATAATAATAATAATAATAATAATAATAATAATAATAATAATAATAATAAAAATAGTAATGAGTGGCCCCAGAGTGGGAAAGACAAGGCCACACAATAGGATTTCATGACCACATATGGGATGATTTAGAAACTATATCTACTGGAAGGAGAGCAGTCCAACATAGGCAAAACTCTGACTTGACAAAAACAACTTGAGTGGAATCGCTTGTTCCTTACAATACAGGCTACTTGTAATTATGATGGTGACATTACAAACCTCATACAAGAACTATTTCATAAAGGTGATTCTTATATAAATCAAACTAATATGTTTTTGATTGAGAACAAGACAATCTTATATGTAACACCCCTATTGGGGTTGTTCAAATTGTTTAATCTGCTGTGTTTTGGTTCATTAAAAAAATACTGACTCCTGCTGCTGTGGGTGTATTCCCTGTAACCTGAAGATGGCTATGAATGGATTCTTTCCCTTTTTGATTTAAAGTAGTTTTAGTCCTTTCAAAGAACGTAACTTGATGGAATTCAAGTGCTGCCATATTACTTAAAGCCCACTAGTTAATGGTCTTAGCCAGCAGGGGATCTGGGCGTCATTTGGACACCCAAACCTTCAGAAATCCCTTTTCAGAGCACCCAAATCTTTGGGGAAGTAATTCTTAAAATGTCAATTTTAAACATATTATTGAATATTTTTAACCTCAATATAGTTCCCAGGACTTTGTAAAAGGATACTTTGCCGTATTTCAATAAGTAGATAAGAAATTGTTGTTAAGTATATTGTGGTCTCAATTCTAAAACAAGACGCCCACAAGTATTACAACTGCCAATTTTGGGCACTCAGGGTCTAAATCCTAACTAAGACCCTTTAAGTTAAAGGATTTGATGGTCCCCATATTGTGGTTGTGACAATGTTTGAAAACACTAATCATGTTTTTATATGCTTACCCATCACATCTTAAACCCTGCTGGGAGGGGATCTTTGTGATGCTAAATCTATTCCTTATAAGGAGACTGGTCAAGCAATATCTACTAGGTATAGGCTGAATAGTCAAATAAAAGCAGTGTAGACTAAGAATCGAGTCACAAAATGAAGCCCATAAGTTAGATAAAAGAAACCTTTTGGGGATGCTTTCTAATAGAATTGTATGGATTAGACTTAAATGTAAAATAATCTGTTATTTGAAAGCAGATACCTTGACATTAGTGATAACTATACATTTTATACCAAATATCAGAAATGTTTCTGGGGTTAGGTATATGTAAAATATGTCATTCCTATACATGTCAACCTCTTCTTCATTCTATGTGTAACTGTATACAGTTTAGGTTTAAGCAAACTACTAGCCCCTTAGCTACTACTGCAAATTGGAAAGTGTACCAGAATAGGGGACTATGTATTATTCTCGCCAAAGTAAATTTGGCATAACATTTGTAGCCATTGACTGCCTTTTAAATTTCAATCTGAAGTTGAAAATATCTTCAGTAATTTTGAATCATACCTCCAAGGTCACTTAAGGTGAATTACTTGGAATGTCATATGTAACCATCTACTAAAAAAGTGACATTTTAATGGAAGATCCTACAATAACTTGCAAATGATAATATACCCTCTCGTAAACTCTCTAAGTCCAAAAAGGCTTCCAATGACCTTGAACACAACCAAGGTCATTGCGATCTAATCAGTTGATATGACTGTCATAAGAAAGCATCCCTGCCAATGTGAAAAGACTGCCCCATGTTGTTCCTGAGATATGCAAAGCATCCTATCCAGTCTGAAGGTTGCCTTGTAATTAGAACTAAATACTGTTGTATTTTAACTCCTGGGTGACATTTTGATACAACTTAATGTCTCTGAAACTATGATTTAGCAACTGTTTATACTTTCAGAGGCATTGAAAACATAAATTGTATGTATATATCAATTAAAACAGTTATTTTCAGACATCACAAAAATCTTTCAATTTCGAATGAAATTACCCAAAAACAGCTTTGCTGAGCCCATTTGTATGTCCACTCAAAACTTTTGTACATCAATTTGCTATTGAGGAAATATGGATGATTATTTCTTTGTTTTTTCACATTCTTTAATCAATTTCCAAAAAATCACAAAATCCACCTGTTTAAGGATGCATTTTGGAAAAATGACCCTAAAATGACATCTTTTTCACAAAAATGTATTTGAGCATTTATTATCTGTTCAGAACCATCTAAGGATGTTTTCTAAACCATAAAATGGGTGTTGTATTACTTGGTTGCCTTTTAAAATGCCTAAATCTAACATGTGTATTTCACAAATTGACCATTTTCATCAGTTTTTAGAGATTTTGTCCAAAAATGAGGTAGTAAAGAAAAAATGACCAACAGTTCAATATGTCTATTCAAACAAGCTATTTGTGTAGAACACCTATGCTAAGTTTCGATGTTGCTGAGGATCAACAACATGGAGTTCTGGGACAAATTACAAAAACCACCCTGTTTTGGCCAAAAACACATGAAATCCCCCCAAAATGACATTTCGCACCACATATCACCACCACATCATGGCATGTCTGATAGTACAGGCAACAAGCTTTAAAATGAGCCCTGTTGTGTCCTTCTGCCTTGCCGGCACACTAAATTTCTCAAAACTGGCCTTTGGCCGATCACCTAGACGAGGTGTTGCAATTCCAAATAAATCCATGTTCTGGTCACTACCTATCCCTGACAATGGGTAAGTGATGTTAGTGTGTCATTGTGTTTATATTTATTCCCTTTCTGACCGTCTTCCAGTATAGGCGTACTCCTAATGTCTACTTAATTCTATATACATGTATTTTGTGCTCTCAGCTCATTGACAAGTCACTGTTCATACATATCATTGTTCGTCTTTTCCAACATTTTGGTTTATTCTTGTGGAATTTATGCCATGTATTCCTAATACTGCTTTCTTCAAAATGGTACATTGATGCAGATGAGTGTGTGTGCCAAAAATGTTCTTACAGTGCCAACATTTAATGCATGCACCCAATGCGTGGGCAGCCCGGGCATATTACACGATCGAGCGCCCGATTGCCATCCAGTTTCCTGAGCATGAATGCCCCCACAACTGAACGTAGCTTTGATTCGCATGCTAGGTGAATCTCTGGTGTACTGGTCTTATTTTCGACTAATCATCCATGGGTGTGTGTACAACCAGGCACTGGCAGACGTCCTGTCGACTGTTACAGGAATTAAATGTCGGTACTGTACACACCTCGCTAGTTCTCACCCACCGGCCTCCCATTTCCTTTGCAGGTCATATGTTTAATCCATCAATGCTTCCAAGCAAACACAAAACATTTGTGCTATGTCTACAAAATATTTAACCCAATATCTGTGAAATATTACTGAAAATGTTTATTAATATTAAAACGTTTGGCCTGAAAATTATTACCATAATGTTTGTTATAATATTTGTATTATTGTTTTTAAAACATTTCCAAGATACATTAACACAATATTGCAAAAATTATTCATCAAATGTTTCTGAAAAATATTTATTAATATTAAAACATTTGGCCTGAGAATTATTACCAAAACATTTCTTATAACATTTAAATTATTATTTTCACAATATTTTAAATACATATGTATACAATGTTGCTTAAATTATTCATAAACTATTTCTAAGAAACATTTTGACATTGTTGTTGAAGATATTTATCCCCATTGAAATTGCTGGCCTTGGAATATTATGCCAACATTTTTTGTAACATTTTGCTCAACATTATTTCAATATTTTTGAAATATTTGTCTTTCCAGATTGTTGAGTTTTAAATTCTTTAGAGAAGAAAATGTACTTACCAATCGCCCATAACTACTTTTGCAATCCCCATTTTAGGGATTTCTTGCTCAGTTTTACTTTGAAAAGTATACTGTACAAATCATGCTTTCAAGATAGAAGAGAAGGCTACTTATATTATTTTTGTCAGTCCTAATCAATGCCTTTCGGAATGACACATATTGATATTTCATGCTTTTTAAGAAACCAAAAATTTTTAATCAATGCCAGTAATGATATATTTATTTGGAAACTATTTTTTCCTAAATTTTCAAATCAATATTTCATGTTTATCGATCATATTTATCTAATTATAGCATAAAATATTGCTTTTTCAGAGAAGTTGCTAACAATTGTAGGAGTATATATTAATGTTATTTAATATTAAGATAATAATGTTGAATTGTAGCTATTATTTTTGCATTTTGACATTATTATGTGGCAATATCATAGGGCATTCCTCAATAATATTTCTGAAATATTTCATACGGTTTTTGTGTTAAAATTGGTATTTTTATAATGTTTTCGAATTATTAAAGGACTGTTTTATAGAAATGTTGAACAAAGAATTCGGCAAAAACATTTCAAAACATTTATTCAACATTTTGTCAATGTCATTTTTAACATTTCTTTACAGCTTAGTTCAGATGTCTCACAAATATTTCACAGGATGTGTTCTTGATATCAAACCGATGTTTAAAAAAACATTTGTAATATGCAGATGTATAACATTTATTTAAAATGATAATAAAAGATAGGATAATGTTATCATACATTATCGCAGAAAATTATTGGTTATATTTTCTAAATATATATTTAGATATTTAATTTCAAATTTGTTCAGAAATATTTTGTAACTTTGTAGATACAATACTAAATTAATATTTAAAGAAACATTTGTAATGGACAGCTTTAAAACATGTGTCTTTAAATGTTAGAAAAATTATAGTTTAATATTATCAAACATATTTTGGAAAAATATTGTTTAACATTTTATCAGTGTTAATATTGACATTTTATTTATAATTTTTCAGGCGTTTTAGAAACATTTTAAAGAATGTTAATAAAACATTCAATGAATGTTAAAAACAACATTTGTAATACGCAGATGTAGAACATTAACTATAAATGTTGATAAAAGATAATATAATGTTATCAAACATTATTATGAAAAAAATATTGGTTAATATTGTGAGAAAATATTCCTTTATTAGGCAGCTTTAAAAGATTTATTTTAAATGTTAAAAAAATTACAGTTTAATATATTCAAACATATTTTGGAGAAATATTGTTTAATGTTTCATTAATGTATAAATTGACATTTTATCTATACTTTTTCAGACGTTTTAGAAACATTTTAAAGTATGTTAATAAAACATTCAATAAATGTTAAAAACAACATTTGTAATACGCAGACATTAAACATTAACTAAAAATGTTGATAAAAGATAACATAATGTTATCAGACATTATTATGAAAAAGATATTGGTTAATATTGTAAGAAAATATTTCTTTTATTCTCGTAAATGTTTTACTAATATCATATTTTTTATTGCAAAACATTATTTACATTCATTATTTCACTAATGTTTTCCCTATGGTTATTGAACATTTTGCTAATGTTTTATTCATGTTTATAGTGAATGTTTCTAACAAATTTTGTTCAGTCCTTTTAAAAATATTTTGAAAATATTTTGTGTTTGCTGGGCATAGAGGCACAGACACACACACAAACACACTCACACATATGTATGTATGTATGTATTTATGTATGTATGTATGTATGTATATATATATATATATATATATATATATATATATATATATATATATATATATATATATATATATATATATATTTATATATATATATATATATATATATATGTATATATATATATATATATATATATATATATATATATATATATATATATATATATATATATATATATATGTATGTATGTATGTATGTATGTATGTGTGTGTGTGGGTGTGTGTGTGTTCATGCATATATACATGAATAATACGTACGTCAACCCCGGGGGGGGGCACTCAGCTACAGAGGGGGGCCACACCTTAGTTACGTATTTCGCGGAAGATGGGTCTTTTTTGAAGACCTCCGCATGTCCGCGATTTTGGAAAAGAAGGGTACTTTTTTGTACCCAGATACGAAGTATGGGGGTCAAAATCCCCTTACAATCCAAGAAACATACGCGGCTCTGACGCCGAGAGACTCCCGAAGTATCTGGGCTTCCGAGTTTGCTGCCCCCATTTGCTGCCGCTAAACACGCAGATGATTATAAAATCTAAAATTAAAATACGTGTTCCAGTTCATCCAATGTCAGTGTTTTGATAAAAGAAGGGGTGTTTATTTAGTGGAAAAGGTCAGGGTTTTTATTAAAATAAGGGTGTTTTCTTTTGGCCAGAAATCAGTGCTTCAGGGGTATTTTTAAATTTTGATAACGAACGTATGCGCCCCCCCCCCCCCCCCTAAAAACCCAAGTGCCCCCCCCCCCCCGGGACGTCAACAACCTTGTGTCGCATAGGCTATACTGTTTAGTTTATGGATGTATGGGTGTGATTAGTTTAATAATATTGAACCTTACTATATGCAACGATATCGTATTGCGGATGTCCTATGTTGTACATGTAAGGTTCTTAAATTTTAATCTAAAATTTAGATCCTTTCCGTAATTTTAGAATTACACCCTTTTCGTAAATATTTCCGGCTTTTACAAAATCAATATGGTGGACATTTACAACTTATCCAACTCGATCGCTGGTTTGGAAGTTAAAGGGCCTGATTAAGTCTAATTTAAACGGCGCTGTCATTAATTAATGACAGCAATACATAGACCTAGCGGTCTGCGACTGAAAAGAGGGGAAATACGTTTCCCAACCCTTGGGAGCATAGCAAAATGCTTCTGGCTTGGTTTTGGTCGTAAGCCTACTGACCTTAGATCAATAAAAACAAGTGGATATGATACTAGCCGGTCAACCTGAACAGGCTAGCCTCAACCATTAGTCTAAAAGTCGAGCTCTACGCATGCTAAGATGATGCTGGCGCACAGGTTTATCTGTAATGAAAATGATACGAGAGCCTTGATTGGTCCTTGTTTCCTCGTAACCTCACCCAGAGAAAGTCCGATACAAGGTGATAGGAGTGGAAATGAAAGGAATGGAAAGTAGTATGAAGCTAGTGGCGCTGGGCGCAACACAGCGCAGAGGTTAGGCAGGTATGGTAGAGGAATGGATCCGTGCGCCAAAATATGTAGGCCGGCGCACGGATCCATATCTCAAGGGGAATTGATAGAGATGTAATAGTTATGAAATATGAGGAATATGGGTAGTGAGTAAAAGCAAATTAGTGATCGTGTAAATATTTAAAGCTAAGTTCACCTGGGAAAAAAAGGTCTGATTTGGAAAATATTTGTTGCTGAAACACCATAAAGGTGAGAATATGGGGAATTCAAAAACATTAACCAGAATTTGCACCCCCCGCCCCCCAATATGATACTGACCACCTCTGGGTCATGGACTATTATGATGTATTCAGTTCAAAAGCAATCTCTGTGTGTTTCTCATAACTGGGAATTTGTCATCATGCTGCAAGTGTGATCTGCTACATAAAATTAAAGTTATTTCATAATCATACTTGTATGGTTATCAATTTGCCAACACCTGTAAAATATAATAGCCCACTCCTAAACTAATAAACTAATCTGACCCTGGTGGCCAGGATTGGAACCGCATAAAATCTCCTGATTTTGGATGGTTGAATGTTAACAGGTATGAATTATATATTACTTGGTCAGAAATCTTCAGATTAGCTACTGATTTGCCAACTTTCAAAAATCATCCACCATTCCTCAAGAATAAATTTATTTTCTAGCCAAGAGCCAAGAATTTCATAATATGCTGAACATAGTAAGTATTTGATCTTGAAATATCACACAATGTCTGGAAAGATCACACAATGTAAATGTTGTTGATGAAGACATTTTCAGTTCCAAAGCTATCTGCGTGTTTTTGAAAACTGTGTGTATATTATCATGCAGCAATTGTGATCTGCTAAAATTAAAGTTATCCTATTAACACATGTTTCCATGATTACCAACTCTAAAGGCCCGCTCCTTAAGCAAAAGTACTAACCTGGCCCCTCCCAGAATTGGAACTAAACAAAATGAAACCAAAAGACGTCGCAGTATAGTAAACCGCCTGATAAGTGAAATATCCTGATTTTGGATTGTTGAATGCTGACGGGTATGCCAACGTACGTGCACAATATCAATTGAACAATTCATAACACACACGTACCATGATTTAAGAACTTATGGCCAGTTTAGCGATATTCTCAGAATGAGGCATCTCCGTAGTATAATAGTATGCCGTAGGTGTACGTCCTATACATATTTCGCTGTTTCGCTTTGCGCGGAATTACCGTAAAGTCGTTCCCCTTTTTCGACATATTAGCTAAAAGTACACGGGCGCGAAAATATGCCAAAAATTTTCCCATATATAAGCTTCAGTCAATGTTTCAATCGCACGCATGACTTGATTTTTTGGCCGCTCAGTTTCATCAATAAACTCGCTACCATAAACCGTTATAACGACGAATTTAGTTCTGACACTTTTCCCTATACACCTAGTAAATTGCCAACTTGGCGAGTGGCAGAATGGTGAATCTATACATGTCCTACGGACGACTTGCTACCCTATCGCAAGTCCTATGCCGACGTGGGTCCAGATGCCAGATCAGAAACCCCTGTTGTGTCCAACCCTTCACTATAGCGCATGTAGAAATTAGTTTCTTGCTACATATCTATTCTGTTCTTCATCTAAGCCGCTGATATAGTTTATGGGAGACGACACTAAACCCTAGTCCCGCTATCTATAAACACCATAAATCAATAAAAGGGTGCTAGGGTTTCGGTACTGAACCAGGGTTACTTCAATAATATTGAACCTTACTATATGCAACGATTGTGGATGTTCTGTGTTGCACATATAAGGTTCAATGCCATCCTCTAATTTTATTTTAGCAGAGATGGTTTGGCATAAAACCCATAACCAGAACCAATGCTAGGCTTCTTGGTCCTTAAAGTGTCATTGACTATCATAGTGTATGCCTAGTTCCAGCAAGTATTCTGGATATTTCGAAATAGAAACAATAATAATAATAATAATAATAATAATAATAATAATAATAATAATTATAATCTTTATTTAAAGAGGGTAACTCAGTCCAATGGTAAGTGTCTTCCCTGAGGCCCTCTGAATACGTACTATTTAGGTTAATAATATACTTGTTGCATTTGCGCTACTGCAAATTTCAAATCAAATCCGTTCTGTAAATGATTCCGGCTTTATAAAAACTTTATGCTGGACATTTACGACTTGTCCCGATCAATCGCCGGCTGTAGTTGAAAAGAGTCTGACATAGTCCAATTAAACGGCGCACTGACTTATTTATGACGGCAATACATAGATTGAAAAGAGGAAAAATACGTTTCCCAGTTGTTTGTATGTGCCCAGATTATAGCAAAATGCTTCCGACTTAGTTTTTGGTCGGAAAGCTGCTAACATACCTTATAGGAGCTGGAACTAAACCCTACCGTCCATATGATATTATAAATGAGAAAATATGTAGGGTTTATGTCTGGACTAAACCAGGGTGGGTGTATTGCGCCTATGGTCAGAGCGGGATGCACAAAATCGCTATCACGAGCTCATTTCCATTTCTAAAACCTATGTTTTTACATGCAAAGAGTTACACGTGTGGGTTGAAGGTGTTCGCTTGCTATCATATGCCTCACACACACATGCTCACACACACACTCACACACAGAGAGCCACCATATAACTAGCTGTGCTCTACCAGGCACGGGTGGTCCGCGAGCGTGAAGCGCCATTTATTAGGAGTGAGCGCGGGTAGAACATCCTATTGACATCAAACGCATTCCATCTCATCAGATGATGTTAGAGGAATACTTAGCAAGTATTAATATCAGAGAAACTCAGTTTGAGAGAATATGGGGTATGGTTTACTTAGATCTGTTAGAAGTGTAGATTTATATGAGTGAGAGCTAGCCGATATGGACAAGCATGGAACTTTAAGTTATTCAAATAAGTTGTTTTTGCATGTAGTGTACGTTGTATGTGTCATATCTGTCCTGGTAAAATGATGACTAAAAACAGCTGTGCTTTGCGAAATAAAAAAAAAAAGTGTTCAGACTTTACACGGAGGATTGTATTGCCCACAATTATTCCCTTAATTATTTCATATCCATGGCCTACCCAAAAAGTCTCTTATGGCTGTTGTATACAATATTGCTCTCCCTGCAGTCAGATTAGAAATTACCTTTGATACTTTGACAACACTGCTGAAAGATTAACCGACATAATTGTTACTACCTGGTTGGATACATTGTATGTGTTTAAACTTTACAGGTAGAATTCAGTTGCTGACGTCTGTTCCCTAAATTCTATTGTATTCGAGGCCTACCCAAAACTCTAGGGCCAAGTAGTTGTATTTAGAATTCTTCTTAAGATATTCAGCTTAATAGTAACCTATGATACCTTTGGCAAAACTTCTGAGAGATTAACCTAATATATAGTTGTTATGTACGTTGCTACTTCATTTCATGCGTGTTCAAATTCTGCTGGGAGAATTGAGTTGCTGAGGTGGAAAATTGATCTCTTGACATTCAGCTACACATAATCTTTGTTTCCATTGGCAAAACTCAGAGTTTAACCGAATGTAATGGTTATGTACGTTGGTACCCCATTTAATACGTGTTCAAACTTTGCTGGGAGATTTAAGTCGCTGAGGTGGAAAATTGCTCTCCGGATATTCAGCTACACATAATAAGCTTTGTTACCTTGGGCAGAACTTCGGAGAGATTAACCGATATAGTTGGTGTGTACGTAGCTACCCCATTTGATGCGTGTTCAAACTTTGCTGGAAGAATAAGGTTTGCTGGCGTACTCAAAAGTCTCCTTAGGTGGTTGCATACAAAGTTTTTTCTTCTAAATTTGATTGTAGTCCACAACTGTTAGGCATCGGAATTTTTATTTTGAACATTGGTGCTGTTTGTCCTGAACATTTACTACAGGGCGTCCCCGATGGAAATGAGAAGTTGTTAATAATTGTAGGATTATAAATTAACGTTATTTATTATAAGAAGAATAATGTGTGGCAATATCATAGGGCATTCCTCAACGATATCTTTGAAATATTTTATACGGTTTTTGTGTTAAAATTGGTATTTTTATATTGTTTTTGGAATTATCAAATAGTAATGTTGAACAAACTATTTGGCCAAAACATTTCAAAACATTAATTCAACATTTTGTCAATGTCATTTTTAACACATCATTTCAGCTTTGTTCAGATGTTTTACAAATATTTCACAGGATGTGTTCTTGATATCAAACCGATGTTTGAAAAAAACATTTGTAATAAGCAGATGTATAACATTTACTCAAAATGTTAATACAAGATAGAATAATGTTATCATACATTATCGCTGAAAATTATTGATTATTATTGTATCAATATATATCTAGATATTCAATTTCAACTTTTTTCAGAAATATTTGAAACTTTGCAAATACAATATCTTATTGATATTTAAAAAAACATTTGTAATAGGCAGATTTAAAACATTTATTTTAAATGTTAGAAAAATTATAGTTTAATATTATCAGACATATTTTAGAAAAATATTGTTATGGCTGTTGTATACAAAATTGCTCTCCCACAGTCAGATTAGAAATTACCTTTGATACTTTGACAACACTGCTGAAAGATTAACCGACATAATTGTTACTACCTGGTTGGATACATTGTATGTGTTCAAACTTTACAGGTAGAATTCAGTTGCTGACGTCTGTTCCATAAATTCTATTGTATTCGCGGCCTACCCAAAACTCTAGGGCCAGGTAGTTGTATTTAGAGTTCTTCTTAAGATATTCAGCTTAATAATAACCTATGATACCTTTGGCAAAACTTCTGAGAGATTAAACTATGTATTTGTTATATACGTTGCTACTTCATTTCATGCGTGTTCAAATTTTGCTGGGAGAATTGAGTTGCTGAGGTGGAAAATTGATCTCTTGACATTCAGCTACACATAATCATTGTTTCCATTGGCAAAACTCAGAGTTTAACCGAATGTAATGGTTATATACGTTGCTACCCCATTTAATACGTGTTCAAACTTTGCTGGGAGAATTAAGTTGCTGAGGTGGAAAATTGATCTCTTGACATTCAGCTACACATAATCTTTGTTTCCATTGGCAAAACTCAGAGTTTAACCGAATGTAATGGTTATATACGTTGCTACCCCATTTAATACGTGTTCAAACTTTGCTGGGAGAATTAAGTTGCTGAGGTGGAAAATTGATCTCCAGATATTCAGCTACACATAATAAGCTTTGTTACCTTGGGCAGAACTTCTGAGAGATTAACCGATATAGTTAACCCATTCACACTCAGAGCTCCACCAGAACCTAACGTCTGCTACTTTCATACTTTTGAAAATAACATGAAAACAAAGAGAAAGTTCACAAAATATTTGAAGGAGAGTTGTAGTTTGGCTTCTGGTAAACATTTCTCCTTCATTTGTTTTCCAGAAAATGCTTTTGTAAGTGATATATTTCCAAATTTGTCAGGCCTGTTTTGGCTGGTCTGAGTGTTAATGGGTTAATACGTAGCTACCCCATTTGATGCGTGTTCAAACTTTGCTGGAAGAATAAGGTTTGCTGGCGTACTCAAAAGTCTCCTTAGGTGGTTGCATACAAAGTTTTTTCTTCTAAATTTTATTGTAGTCCACAACTGTTAGGCATCGAAATTTTTATTTTGAACATTGGTGCTGTTTGTCCTGAACATGTACTACAGGACGTCCCAGATAAAAATGAGAAGTTGTTAACAATTGTAGGATTATAAATTAACGTTATTTATTATAATAATAATAATGTGTGGCAATATCATAGGGCATTCCTCAACGATATCTTTGAAATAACTTATACGGTTTTTGTGTTAAAATTGGTATTTCTATAATGTTTTTGAATTATCAAATAGTAATGTTGAACAAACTATTTGGCCAAAACATTTCAAAACATTAATTCAACATTTTGTCAATGTCATTTTAAACATATCATTACAGCTTTGTTCAGATGTTTAACAAATATTTCATAGGATGTGTTCTTGATATCAAACCGATGTTTGAAAAAAACATTTGTAATAAGCAGATGTATAACATTTACTCAAAATGTTAATACAAGATAGAATAATGTTATCATACATTATCGCTGAAAATTATTGATTATTATTGTATCAATATATATCTAGATATACAATTTCAACTTTTTTCAGAAATATTTGAAACTTTGCAAATACAGTCAAACCTGCCTCAACGACCACGTCTCTTAAACGACCACTTGCCTTGAACGACCGTTTCAAATCCCCCCAAGGCTATTCCCTGTATATTTTACCTTGCTTAAGCGACCACTTGCTTGACGCGACCAACGACCATAAAATCTTATCCCTAAGAGTAAATGGTCCTTCATTCAACGGCCACTTGAATGCCTAGACGCCTTGTATATTGGAAAGGGCACAATAAAATAATGAAATAATTGGTAAAAATTTGAAAGTATATCATTTCTGAGGGTCGTCAATTAATCATATAGTTCAACTTTTATTTTTCTGAATTGTTTATTCTTGAAATATCAATGAAGAAATTTCAACAAACGCAGCTAAACATAACAACCTCAATAATAACAGATCATTGTTGGAAATTCTTTGTTCTTTCATAACCTCGCTCAGACCATCAACCCCTTCTTAAGAGACCACCTCTTTAAAAGACCACTTTTGACATTTCCCTTGAGCGGTCGCTTAATAGAAGTTTGACTGTACAATATCTAATTAATATTTAAAAAAACATTTGTAATAGGCAGATTTAAAACATTCATTTTAAATGTTAAAAAAATTATAGTTTAATATTATCAGACATTTTAGAAAAATATTGTTAAACATTTCATTAATGTATATAATGATATTTTATTAATACTTCTTCAGACGTTTTAGAAACATTTCTAAGTATGTCAATAAAACATTCAATAAATGTTAAAAACAACATTTGTAATACGCAGATGTAAAACATTAACTATAAATGTTGATAAAAGATAATGTAATATTATCAAACATTATTATGAAAAAATATTGGTTTATAATTTGAGAAAATATTTCTTTATTCTCGTTAATGTTTTACTAATATTATATTTTTATTGTATAACATTATTTACATTTATTATTTCACTAATGTTTTCCCTTTGGTTATTGAACATTTAGCTAATGTTTTATTCATGTTTATTGTGAATGTTTCTAACAATCTTTTCTCAGTCCTTTTAAAAATATTTTGAAAATATTTTGTGTTTGCTGGGTTATGAGTTCCTCATGATAATGTCGTCTGGATCTTTGATACTTTTGATGATAACTTTGGAAATGAGAATGATCTTATAAACTATTCGAATGAGAGCTGTTGGTAATGTTCTGAAAAACATTTCTCCTTCAAATAATTTCCAAGCTCTGCTTTCACTTCAAAGATTACTCAAAATGGTCAGGCTGCTTTTGGGCTAAAGCTCTCCATTTCGCGTCCTCCATATACTGTATACAGGCTGACTTTTTTTAGATCTACCATCAACTATCTGTGAATCCGGACAATGGTTCTGTTACTGTCATCTTCGTCATGGTGATTCCGCTGAAATTAATAAATTGAAATATAGAAAATCATATATTTTTTATAACAACATTTTTATCATCCTCCCAAAATGATGATCACGAATGACGTAGAGCGCAACGTTGGGGATGATAGGGTGTTACTTCCATTTAAGTTATATCGGGCAAAAGGCATTCGCTGTGATCGAGACACCACCAACTAGCTTATATTATGACAGCTGTGATTTTAGACTGTAGTCGTCATCTATTTTCTTTTAGCGAATAGTCTCACTTTGGGTACACAACATCTAAAACGGGTGCTTTAAACATCATTAGTTTTAGCGGTTGGTCCTTTACACATAGGACTTAAAAAGGTCGAGAGCAATGGACGAATCAGGGAGTTATGCTGAAATTCGCATTCGCATACAATACTTATTACAGTCGTTGTACTTTTCTGAAACACTTCGTACTAATGTCCTTGTCAGGCTAATAACAGCTTAATCTGACTTTACCGAAAGATTAACAACCAAAATTGATGACTACTTACAGAAGTCACGTGACTTGAGTATGACATCGACGATGGTGATGATGATGATGATGATGACATTGAGGTATTAAGGGTAAAGAATACCACGTATCCGCTGAGGACCACGGCGGATGTGATAACAGGGACGATGAATGCGAACATCTACAAATAAGAGTTGTGCATGAATTACATCAACTAAACATTGGGCCAAGGTATATGTTAAGGTCTACAGTGATAATCACGAAAATGCAATAAACAATAAGTTTTGTCAAATTAAGGTTAAGTCGTGACGAATCGACTGTTACTGATCGAGGAAACCGAAGTACCCGGGAAAAAACCTTCGCCTAACACTAAGTCACTGTTTTTATAAGTTTTGTAAGTGAGTGTCACAGATCCAGACGATATCATTCCGGGGGTCTCTATCTGCAATTTATTATACCTCACGTGAAGATTCTTGATTCTAGTTGGTCACGGGCCATGGATTAATCGTCATGTTTTCTTGACTCCTTTGCGACAGACTGTTGTCCTGAACAGCTATGTACTAATTGATTAGTTACCGCTAGCCCGAAGAATAGTTCCCGCTAGCCCGAAGAATACCCACGAACTCTACGGAGTTTGTCGAGTGACCTACCGGTGAAACTAGTTCAACAAGACAAGTACTAGTATTTATCCAAAATCCCTGGTGTTTGTAACTTTTCCCCCTTTTGTGTTTTGTATTTTGTTCGGTTTAATAAAACAGATATGACATCCCTGTGGGGTTTCCACCAGGAATAACTTCCCCTCGAGAGGGTTGTTGCCCTCGGGCTACGCCCTCGAGCGACAATCCTCTCTCGGGGAAGTTATTCCTGGTGGAAACCCCACAGGTATGTCATATTTGTATATTAGTCTTCTCACCTGGTCTGAGTAGGATAATACAGTATGGTACAGGCTATATTTTTTCACGAATCTCTTCATAAGGTCTATCTGTATGAAGCCATTGAGACCGATGAACGCCCACGTCAGGCCGGAAGTGACGTATGTAAAATGGCCGTCGGTAGGAACCCGGATGACTGTAGTTGTTCTAACGAAATACTGGAACAAGCAAGCCATGATGATCATCTGAAAATATAAAGTATAAATTAGATTTTTTTCTTAGTATCGCTTGTTCTAAAGATGCACTCAATAGACAATATATTTAAGTTGTAAGTTCGATGGCCGAGTGGTATACATATATATATATATATATATATATATATATATATATATATATATATATATATATATATATATATATATATATATATATATATATATATATATATTATATACATATATATATATATATGTATATATATATTATATACATATATATATATATATATATATATATATATATATATATATATATATATATAATATATATATATATATATATATATATATATATATATATATATATATATATATATATATATATATATATACATATATATATACTTATGATCTGACACATATAAAGTCATAGGTTCTAATTACAAAGTACTGTTTTGACTCGGGAATATTTCACCGAAATTTTACATATAGGCATCTGGATTGCAAATCCTATCTAAGATCTTTGAACAGAAATGGTCAATCAGCGTAGTATTATAAA
>CAWWDR010001116.1:43241-72282 GCA_963942565.1 Maea johnstoni | reverse complement strand
CGAAGTGCATATATATATATATATATACTATATATATATATATATTATATATATATATATTATATATATATATATATATATGCACTTCGGTTGCTTCATGATATATATATATATATATATATATATATATATATATATATATATATATATATATATATATATATATATATATATATATATATATATATATATATATATATATATATATATATATATATATATATATATATATATATATATATATATATATATATATATATGTGTGTGTGTGTGTGTATATATATAAATATATATATATATATATATATATATATATATATATATATATATATATATATATATATATATATATATATATATATATATATATATATATATGTGTGTGTGTGTGTGTGTGTGTACAGATGCTAGGAACTCTACAGTTACGTTTACCAATACTTCTATTACTACTACTACTACTACTACTACTACTACTACTACTACTACTACTACTACTACTACTACTACTACTACTACTACCAGCGTTATTTTTTTGCGTTTAATCCACAGTTAATACAACTGGCTAGTCACGACTTAGCCGCAATATGGCAGAAAAAGTGATTAAACACGAAATTTCAAATTACTACCACTACTACTACTACTACTACTACTACTACTACTACTACTACTACTACTACTACTACTACTACTACCTCTACTACCTCTACTACTACTGCTGCTGCTGCTGCTGCTACTACTACTACTGCTGCTGCATACTTATACTACTGCTACCACTACTACTACTGCTACTACTTGTACTACTACTACTACTACTACTACTACTACTACTACTACTACTACTACTACTACTTCTACTACTACTACTACTACTACTACTACTACTACTAGACAAAATGATAACAACAACATGATCAAGGCATAAAAGTAAGTAGTGTGTACGCTGTCCACTGTTTATGGACAGCCTTAATGGACGTTGTTATTGTTGTTAGATTGGGTTGATGCAATTGTTTGCCTATGGCGACAATGTGAAGCCAAATAGAACTGAATGGTGTAGGATCCAGAAAGACCCAATTCAAGAGATGAACTTTTTGATTGAGGGTGTAATATTTCTGTAGGACACGCGAAGTTGTGCGGAGACAGGGCGCCCGCGACCGCACGTCAGGTGGAGAAGAAATAGGTCAATCTCACTAAACTCTATAGACAACAGCTGATCACCTACCGCATCCCCCCCCCCCACACACACACACCCTGTCTGTTCACACTCGGGAATGCAGGGATACACGATTTTACTGGCCAGCAGATAAACGCTTTTGAGTGTAAAAGATACGAATTGACAGGTTATTTGGTCACGTGGTCACCATGTCTCCACATATTTGCTATCCAATAATTGCCTTAATTGAGAAGGGGCTGTACCTTGGGCTGAAAAGCTCGCAAGCACGCAAAATAAAGAATTGGCGCAAACATGTCCAGAAAGTGAAACGGAATTTCAATGCCAATTTAACTTTGCAGATCTGATTACAAGTGTCCATGGAGAGTATGGTTAACTGGCCCTCTATAAGGCTTCTAAGCAAAGCAAACCTACTTTGAACACACATGGAAACTGGAATGTGTTTATTTCGTTCATGCAGCAGCAGTAGCAGAAGTAGCAAATGACTGTAGTATTATTGACACTATAATGCCATGATAGTATACTTTCTTCAAAGGACAGACGTATGCAATTGTTGCATCAATACGTTTACCACGGTTAGTTTTGCTTTGTCTCATTAAGGTGATGAGTACCATTGCAAGCTAGTTAAAAGCCTCATCCCAAAACACACCTCACAGCAGCAAAGTCATTCAACAAGGTGTATCTACAGGTTCCTGAGTGTTATCAGGTAGAGAATACCATCGTCAAATGTCGTTATTCAATCCATATTCTGTTTTATTTCAAACTTTTCTTTCAAATGACATAATCTCGTTACTTACGCAGGTGATGGTTACTGCTGGTTCAGAGTTACTTTAGGGATATCATTGACTATGCCCAATAAGAAGTATTTTTTTTATTTTTTACTGCTGAAGACTTTTACAGGCCATAACATTGAAAATTCTAGTGAGAATTCTTAACACCAAGTACGCTAGGGTCGTACTTTTCAACTATTTATAGCATGCCCGACACCCGGCATTGTTCTGACTGTGACGCGCGACCATTGAGGTGTGTCATTGCACGACTGTCTTTTGTTCAAAGCCCACATGGAATCAACAAGGCCTGTCCTTGGTCAACCACCACTGGGTTATAGGCTCCGCACACAAGATATCTCACTAAAATTTTCAAATGTTTTGGCCCGTAAAAATCTTTAGCAGTAAAGAATCAAAAAAAAACTTTTTATTGGGCATAGTCAGTGACGTCCCTAAGGCATCTGTGAACTTGAAGTGACCATCACTTGCGTAAGTAATGAGATTATGTCATTTGAGTGAAAAGGTGTAAATATTGAAATGAAATAGAATATGGGTTGAATAAGGACTGTTGGCTATGATATTATCTACCTGATAACACTCAGGAACCTAGAGGTACACCTTGTTCTATGATAATGCTGCTGTGAGGTGTGTTTTGGGATGAGGCCTTTATCTAGCTTGCAATGGTATTCATCACCTTAAGTACTTGTGGTATATACAATATTGATAGAGTATGGTACGTACGCAGTCTGTATCCTGTGCGAAGGTTTTGTGCCGGTGTGCCAATGCTCGCATCTGCTGGATAACTCACGAGGCTTTTGATGTAGCAGTTTTCATAAGTTGGATTTTCTGAACTTGGTTTCTTGTAGCCGAATCCCACACAGTCTCTGTTCTCGTCACACTTGGCCATACATTTCTCAAGACCGTTTTCTTCAAATCTGAACTGACCGATATCGCTACCGCCACTATCTCCCTTCAGGGTCTCATATCTGAAAGCTATTAATATAAGTCCAATTAAATACATGTACATGTATCAGAAAGAATTATTAGAATAGTCATAGTACACTTTGTCCTAATATCACCATGTTATCCTTCTGTATGGATTACAGGTATTTTGTACATGAAAATCAAATCCATTTATTATTGCCACAATGAAAATAATTCCCATTCACATCTGACGTTATTGCCATTTCGTTCAACCTTTGCACAAATCATTCTTGCGTCATGCCCTTTCAGAATATCAGTTCCACAAAGGGGGTGTCCGTGCTAACATTCCTGTCAAGTGGTTTAATCAACTGGGTTTATTGGATAACTGTGGGTCGGGTATATGTTACTTCAACCTGCCACTAGTAATTGTTCACCTTCATTTATAAGATATCTTTAAATAGCAAAATAACTGAAATCAATGTATTAATTGTAGCAATGTAGTGTTAGAACAATTATTAAAAGCAGTCCTTATGTTATGCCTTTTTTGAAAATTATCAAAAAGGAGGCCCTGCTTGTTTGTCTTGCAGGAGCCTGTTTCTGCTAAAAAGTGCCAATTTTTGGGCTAAGCATGGGTACCAGAAAGTGAAGAAATGATGTATTCCACCAAAAAGTAACAATCGGAAATTCATTCTACACTTTCACATAATCCAAATGTATAAGAAGAGTTGACTCTCATTGCGCAGTTAAGCAAGAAAAAAGGATTTCCACGCGAATATACTATAACAGGTTCAATCAAAATATTGTTATGCCATAAGAGTTTATTATTACCATTTTTCGCATGTTTCGGCTTCCGGGAAAATATGAACAGAATAAAATACAAACTGGAACGCTGTAGCAGAACAGAAATATAGTAGTGGAATTACAAATACCGTGTTATATTTTAAAAAAATAACAGAAAACATGAAGCCATACTTGGGAGATGATACTCAGACCTTAGTCATAACCGTGTTGTAGCTATATACAAGAAAATATACCTAGCCTATTCCTGTTTTATGGCGAGGTTACGTCTGTACATGGTATGAATAAGTCTGCCTGACAATAACCGAATCTGTCCTACATGCTCGTGAGCATAACCATCGAGGCAATTTCCTAATAACATTGGTGGAATGTCATGTACATTATCCAGTAGTACAGCACCAGTGTCGTCTTCTATATTACGAATATCATTAAATATTCCGGCCGGTTATGTTGGGCATTGCAGTACGAGGTGTCTGACATCATCTAGTCCTGATAGCTCACAAAGAGGGCACAGACGTTTAGTACCTCACACTCTTGAGCCTAGCATCGATTGTTCTATGCAATAATGTTATCAGTCCCCCTTTTTCTTTCTCATATCTTCCTTCTTTTTTTCTTTCTTGTCCGACGGGAGTCACTCTCGTAGAGGTTAAAAATAGAGTCGGAAAAGCATTGTGATTGTTTGTCAACACAGAGTTCCCTTGCATACACTTAGAATTACATGAAGCACAAAGGGATCAATATACATAATTCCTAACTGGGTTATTGCCGGGACTTCGTCCCGGCTTATATATTGGTTGGATCTGTGGGTAAGTCCGCCATATTCTTTTACATTGACTTCAGGAATTGTGGGTAATTTCTCCGTTTTTGATAATAAATAGTTCTCAATCGGACATGAGTTGCACTTCGATAGTTACTAGTTCAGATCTATTTAAAACTATTCTGTTATCATTGCAGAACGTACTCTAATATTAATATTTATTTATGTCTCATGAATATCATAATCATATAGATCTAGTTTGGTTCCCCGCCTCACAATCTTCGTTTCTCCGATAAGGATCGAATAAACGGATACATTGCAACCGGGAACCAGACGGAGATGTGCATATATTGAGATATGAAGATAGCTCCACGATCGTTTTTATTTGTGGCTTCTGAAGTAATAACAAGATTTGATATAGCGCGAACAGCGGTTTTAGCTCAGGCGTTTAGCGTGTGGGCTTTAGTGCAGGAGGCCACAGGTTCGATTCCGTGTGCCTGCCCTGTGCTCCCTGGGTCAACTGGTTAGCTCGGAGTCCGTTCAAGTGTCCGAGTGGGGTGTTTGTGTTGGGTGCCCGTGGCATGACACGCCAGTGAGGCAGCACCAGAAAAAAACTGCTTCCAGTGGGTACCGTCGTGACATAACCTACTGTGTGTTAAAGCGACGTAAAACACCACTCACTCACAACCTGAAGCATAAAACATTCAATATCCAGAAAGGTCATGTATATTTTTGAAGAAACAAATCAAACCCTCAAAATCTCGATAAATATTTCTAGGCCCTCAATAGTAAAACCCAAAGGTTTTCTGGCTCTGACATTATGCAAAAAATGTCTGGCTCTGAAATATTGCGAAAACCTTTCTAGCTGGAAAACCTTTACATCCCCACCAATTAAAATCCAATGAGTGAGTGAGTGAGTCGTGTTTTATGTCACTTTAACTCTTGGTAGGTCATATCACGACGGTACCCACTGGTAGCAGTTTTGGAGTGCTCCCTCACTGGAGTGTCATGCCACGGGCACCCAACACAAACACCCCACTCGGACATGTCAACTGACTCCGAGCTAACCAGTTGATGTCAGGCGAAAACGCCCGATATGCGAAAACGCCCGAAACGAAAACGCCCGATTTTTCAAGTGCTGCCGTGAGCCGTGAGCGGCGGCTTGCTGTGAAGTGAAGTGCTCTCTCCGTCGGTGAAATCAGGAACCTTAGAATAGATTTAGTCTAAACTTCCTGGTGAAATTGACAGTTGTTGTTGTCAATTTAATTTCAGTTCTAATAATTACTGTCTCCATATAATTCATGGGTACATCATTCATGTGTGCTGTTCCTCGTGTGTCCGCTTGTCGTTGATGGGTGAGGCCATATATTTATTTATAATGGTGAAATAACTCATTTTCGAACTTTATTCCAATGTTTAAAAGTGACATAGCGTGTGCCGACACACGAGTGAAATGAATCCACGGCGGCCAGATCCAACTCTCAGGTGCAGTGTGTTCTCGTGAGAGTATAAACATGCCAAGAAAAAATGACACCAATAGCTACACTACGACTAACTCGACTATGAACTTAAATAACTAAGAAAAAGAGAACGAGAAAGGAAAAGAAGAGAAAGGAGGTAGAAAAGAAGAAGAAATACACTGTTGTGAAAAGTAAGAAAAATCGGGCGTTTTCGCATATCGGGCGTTTTCGCCTGTATTCAACCAGTTGACCCAGGGAGCACAGGGCAGACACACGGAATCGAACCTGTGGTCTCCTGCACTGAAGCCCACACGTTAAACGCTTGATCTATAATTATATTTGCCAAATAGAAAAATATTTTGGCAAGATAAATATATTGTGTGTCAAACCTACTCCTGTATATACCTATTTCAATGAAAAAATAATTGTACTTCATAATTTTAATATTTGAACAAATACGAATAATTGGGCCCGGCATTATACATTGATGCCATGCATCAACATGTGTTCTTGTTTGAAAACTGGGTTCAGAAGAAACAGTCCGCGGCGTGTGCTTCACAGGAGGCAAGTCAATAGCCATAATAACCTAAGGGCGTAATGTTCATACCCCCATGTGGTGTTCAGTTTCTTGAACAAAACGGGGCCCCTTGCAGCCGGGGATATTTTGCTAATATATAGATGTCAAGCTTCTCACACTGACACGTTATTTCATAAATATGACACAAACAAAATCCAAGTATTTTTGACTTACCATTTCCTCCATAATATGAGAACAGGCAAACCACATCCCTAACTAGTGACTGGTAAGTGTTTATGCGAGTCTAGGCCAGGTAGGCCATCTAGTGGCAATGATTGTAACTCACGTTCGGCGGGTGAACACTTGGCAATTGCCGGGGCCGACTCTATTACTCATTTGATATATTGATGCTATTTGGTAGTAGAGTCGGGGGACTTCGCCATACCTTGCGATGTTAAAAATTGATCTTCCGATATCCCTCCCTCGGTGTCAAATCTACTTCATACCTGACTGAACTAGGATGACTTAAATGTAATATCTAGTAATGCGTGTCGTTAATTTTATTTTTTGATAAACTCGCATGTGACGGAGGGGTTATTAGTTCAAAGGTTTCTTGACAGGTTTTGTTTACCTTACGGTGGCCAACGTTATGAGGAATACACGTGAGGTCAAAGGGGGAGCTCAGCAAGGGACGCATGAGTCGATTTACAAATCGGCACATGTTTTGCAGTTATTTAACAATAAACATCGTGTCATAATTTTGTCATAATTTTTAAATGTTGTTATTTGCCCTTTTTGAGTAATATTTTCATTATTTCGCACTATACAGCAGTGTTGTGTTATGGTTTTAGACAGTTCGGGCGTCTATATGTATATAACATATGTATCATAGAAACCTTTTGATATAATACATAAACAGGTCGTATTCTAAGATTGTCGGATTACAATCTCCAAGCCTACACTGAAGCACATCCATGTCCGACCAGACTATTTAATACCTCAAATCACCGCCAGGCGGCATGCCATAGAGTGCACTTACTATTTACACTGATTTAGGCCAGCTTTGTATAAGAAGTTGGATTATACCCATAAACTGCGAACATTTTCCTTTTATCTATCTGAAATAATCTTGATGAGCCTACATTGAAAGCATATAACGTTATACAATATATAAGGCCGTTATGTCTTACAAAGTTTGACGAAAAAGAAGACGGAAAGGCATATGTGTGTATCCCCCAAGTACTGAAGTGGATATGGTATGTATATGGTAGATAAAGAAATTTAAAAGAGTATTCAATCTGAAATAGCCAACAGCACATTCGTCTTTGCATTGACTTCAGCCAGTGCTCTATGCTGTTTGGAGGGGGCGTGGCCGGAATGACATCAACCGGCACGTCTCTCTTTATTACTAAGTGCACACGAGTCAAACATGAAGGGTAACTACTTGCCTCTCACTTCTCACATCGGTAAACATGGTGGCCTACCTTTTACCCACACACACACATATACCTCATTACGTATATGTACACAAGAGTTACTTTTACAAGAGATAAAGCTTAACCAATGCATATGTGGCTTCATATTCATTCAGAGAAACTGACCATTCGATTATGTTCATCAGGGACATACTTGTCCATACAGTGTAACACCACTCATTACTGTTGGTCAACTTGTTGGGCCAGCCACTTCTATGTTATCGTATAATGCAAATGTCGCTGCATGTAAAGCTCTCTATCAAGTGTTGATTGACTGCCGTGTCCAATGAGTGTCTGAGTTCGAGGGATTGCGTAATTGTAATAAGTATACATAGTAAAATTATTCCTTACTCATCCAACCTAAACCACTGTTTAAGACAATAAACTTACCTGTACATACTGCTATGATACTGAAGACGAGACAGAGTGTATTTTCCATCCTAACCCCTGCAGACGCTCTGCTGTTTTAGGGTATAAAATCAACTTCCTTCTTCTCTTGGTCACGACTATATCACATGCTTTATCCTGATTGGCTGACAGCAACACAGACCATGGAGTTAGGTAGCGTTTTAGAAGTGCAAAAACATCTTCTTACGAACGCATTAAGTATAGCTGATTGTTCATAGTTTCCTTTGAAAGTTGTCTGAAATGTCTGCTGATGAGGAATAAATCAAGCATCATAAAAGTACCCTCCCAGCAGGGTGTAATATTTTGGGGCTAAAAACTAAATGTTTTCAAACGAAACTCATATTCACAATTATAGACCGGTGTCCTTCAACTTTCAGAAATGAAGAGGAAATATCAATAGAAGAAAAAGGAATCACATTTTTCTAATATTTACTCCCTTCAACTTGTGTAACGATTTCTTTCCAGAGTATTTGCAGAGAAGGATAAAAGTGCATACTCCAATTCACAGATTCCATAGATTTTGGAATACATTCAAACTTAAAAAAACTGATTCCCTTCCCTTAACAATACTCATAAGTATTATTGTTATATCTCACCCTCTATTAAGAGTCATTTCATAATTCACCATATCTGTCAGAAAAGGTGGAATAATAGCACAAGCAGGTGAATAATTTTGCCAGTCAATAATCTACCCTATTCCATGTTTCTATGGTGGCTGGGCGCTTTTGATTCATAAAACTGGGTAAAAATTGTGGTGGGCCAGGTGACAACTTACTATCAATAAAACTAAAATAACTATGATATTAGCTTGCCTAAACATTTATCAGGTGGTTATAAAAGTTCTTCAATGAATAAGGCGACTTCAATGATAGATTTAAGTATACTGTAGGGTGCACTGCTGGTGCACCTTTTCATCAGACCGGTTTATCAAATGAATGCAGTTTTTTCTGCCATCATAACAGATACATGCAGCTGTCAAAGATGGTTATTGCTGTTTTATTTACTTGTTGGGTCCAACTCAAGGAAAAAAGGTACAGATCCATAACAGGACTAGTTGATTCTATATGATTCTCTTGATTTTTCTTTTGAAGCCAGGATATTTTCAATGAAATTTTGAGTAGTAGTGAGCGATAATAGAGTATTGGATTTTCATTCAAAAGATTGTCTTCAAAGTAGAGCCGCTTGGAGCACAGCATATTTTCAAAATGACTCGGTTTGGCAGTGCTACCAAAGAAGATATTCAAGATTTACATGACCAAAAAATCAGTTTATCATTCTTTTAAGGTTGTGAGGGAGTACTGCAGGGAGAAAGGCAGCAATGTTGAGTTTGAGAAGTTGGATCCAAAGGAGTTAGATTAGTATTAGAGCTATTCTATGTTGATCTCAGGAAGAAAGATGGCAAACTTTACAAGTCTAGTGCATTTAGCCTTCATATTAAAGTGATTATGGTATAATTGAAGTAAGCCGTAGATGAGAAACTATGATATTCATACATTTTGTTATTATCATTAAAAAAATGAAATCAGCTCTGGTCTTGTTTTATGATTTTGCCCCTTGTTGTAAAATGTTCGGTATAACAAAACAGTTATTGCCTGACTTGTTGGTGGATAGTGCAGATTATCACCCCTCGAAGGGATTATTTCCCTCGGGAGTTGCCCTCGGGAAATAATTCCTTCTCGGGGTGATAATCTGCACTATCCACTAACAAGCCAGGCAATAACTGTTTACTATGCCAAATTTCAAGGAGATCTATTAACATTGGATATTCTAAATGCATGTCTACGTCTAAATGCGGACATGTTTTTTGGTGAAAGTCCATATAGAAAAAGGGCTAAACACCTTTCCTGTGCTTGTGCACGCCTATGGAAGTTTCAGTAATAGTTGTTCCTTTATTCTGCTAACTGATAGCCTAGACCTTCACAGTTGATCTGACTATAAGGAAAAGGGTGTAGGCTTTAATATGAGTAATATCTCACCTCAACAGGTTTGGAACTATACATGTGTTTTAAAGTGCAAGGACTAATTTGGGATTTGGGGTAAACTAGGTCGATTTACTTGGGCGAATTTGAGCAACCTATATTTCTATAGCACCCTAGCAATATAGAACAAACTACACGGCATATGCACACAACATACACCATAGGAAGTTTTCTTCCTGGTTGAAGGCTGGAGGTCTTTTTATATATTCGTGGGCACTCCATCATCTGTTCAGGCACAACGTACAAATGTACAAAATGGCTCATGTTGTTATCTTCCACCAAACTCGATAAAACTATAAATGTACAACTAGAAAGTGTATATTTCTTTTCGACTTCTATGATGTCTTGTCGAAAAAGTACTAAATCAGAGGACATGTTTAATATATTATTTGAAAAAAAAGAATTTTTACTATGAAATGTGACACGCTGTATAGTATAGTGAGTTTCCTCATTTCAAGCGAGTACCAGCATTGGGAACATAGCTTGTAAAAGAAGAATTTTATTCCCCATACAGCCTTGATCCAGACTAAATCTCATGCCAATCGTTGTAGATAAATGGCACAGTGTTTGCAACATATCATCTGATGTTTGGACACAATGGGTTGAATGCACGCTTGTTCTCACTAAAACTCTGTCAACACCTCTTCCTTATTGAAAAATTGTTTAATGCCCTTATTTCAAGTGGTTTGACGTAGGTCTACCTACTTTTGAGGTCAAAATCGGAAAAATATAACAAATTGGCTAAAAGAACATAACAACTGTGGTTTAAGGGGTTAATATAAGGCCCAAGTGGTGTTATCTGCTGTTGTATTGCACCTTTGCGTTCCCTGAGAAGCCTCAACCAGGGAAATGGTATAAAACCCATCATGCAACCAGTCCTTAGACTTAGACAAGTCAAATGATGTAATTGTGAATCTGAAGAAATGTGGATAGTTTTGGCAAACAAAGAGTTAAAACACATGTGTGTATATGTTTTAAATTTGTACTCATCCAAAATTTTGTTAATAGAGAACCGTACCTTTCTTCTAAGACCGGGTTGGCCTGGAGGGTTGGTCATTTTTTCAAGCCCCTTGCCACTGCACTATAATTTTGGCTTCCTCCTCTCGTTTGACAGCGTCACAGTCTCCACCTCTCATATCAGAGCTAACAATGTACGGAACTGTGCGACCGGAAAGCTGGTAACGAATACAGTTCGTAATTCAGATAACGTTATCTTTTGCAGCAATATTAGTGGCACTGCCAATCCCATCAACTTCCTCTTCACCACGTGGTCGGTGGGTTTGGACTTTAATTATCAGCATCAATTTCCCTGTAACCATGATATGACACGCAGCAACACATCACCATGATGTAGATTTATAGCGTGTGAGAAAGGTTGTTTAATGTCAAACTGTCAATGTTTGATACACTTCCATACGTAATATTTTTGTCGTCAGACCATTTTCATGATCTTTATCTTAACTCGCATTTGCCCAGAACATCTCGGGATAAGTGTCGTCTGTGGGTTTGGTACTTTGGTAAATAACTTCGTTATAGAGTTTACATTCACAACATGTTTCACGATAGTTGTTGGCTGTATTCCCATAAACATTTCTTCTTGAATTGTTGTCCATAGGGTGGTTTCATCAGACAGATATCACAAAAATAGTCAGACCTCTGGGAATGATTCAGGAGTTAGTTGGTCAATCCAATCACACTATGAGCACCAACCTGTCGAACTTACATGCAAATTTATAAATGAGGTCAAAAATACTGCATGCGTTTTATAGAGTTTATAAGTAATCATCTACAGCAAGATGATTTAAGGTCTTAAAAAAGTAATAACCTCACTATCGCCACGCATCTCTTGATTTGTATGAATTACTTGCTCAGCGTGTGGGACCTCGACATAAGAATACGAATGTTGTCCATACCTGAACAACTTTGCAATTCTTTAACCGCATATTCTTGTTTAATGTACATTTTATGTGAATATTTCTATGCATAGGAGTATGTTATATGGAAATTTGTTTAGTTTTTTCCAAGGGTTGCATGAAGGTGAAGGTGGGATGATTAAACCAGAACATGAATGTATGTCTGTACGTATATATGTATATATGTATATATGTATATATATACATATATATATATATATATACATATATATATATATATATATATATATATATATATATATATATATATATATATATATATATATATATATATATATATATATATATGTGTATATATATATGTATATATATATATATATGTATATATATATATATATATATATATATATATATATATATATGTATATATATATATATATATATATATATATATATATATATATATATGTATATATATATATATATATATATATATATATATATATATATATATATGTATATATATATATATATATATATATATATATATATATATATATATATATATATATATATATATATATATATATATATATATATATATATATATATGCATATATACATATACATATAAGACTGCCCTAAAGGTTGTGTGGTTTAAGGTCCTCAACACTACCCGGGTTAGTATATATGCCAGGGCATGTGGAAGTGACTACATGTTGGGTGGTTGTACTTTCGTTTCCTCCAACTAGATGGGCACGATTCAGCCTCAATATGGCAAAAGACGACGACAGTTGAAATACCGTATATCCGGATATAGTTTATTCGTGCATTGCAAACATTTATATATTGCGTAAAGGAACATAATTACAGCACACAGACCGTTAAGTTGTGTCTTAACTCATTTACATATTTTCTGTTCTTGAATAATTGAGTGATTATTTTGAAGTGAAAAATAAAAAAAATGCTGATTTCTTACATTATTACGTTCTACAAAGTGAGAACATACCCTAAAGCAGCGCTCCCACAAACACGATTTTTGAACGCGATTGCAACACGACTGCCTTGTCGTAATGAAACAAGTAGCAGTCGTGTTACAGTCTTGTTAAGCCATTTCAGGTTTTTAGTCGTGTTTCCAACAAAAGTTCAAAACTGTCGTAATTTTGGAAGTATGGCCGCAATCGTCTTGTTACTGTAATTGTTGTCGTGTTCCAATCTTGTTACTGCATTTGTTGTCATGTTATAGTAATTACAATCGTGATGCAGTCTTAAGCTAGTCTCACACAGAGGCCGAAGTTATTATGTTTGTTCGCGAAGTGGCCAAACGCCGCTTCTTGTTTAGTTCGGCGAAAAAATGGAGTTTTTGAAGGCAATCAACCATACGAATCCAACAGGTCCACAACACAAATTAAATATGATGATAATGCAGATATACGAACAAACTAGGTAGATAAAACAACGTCTATGTGAAGTGTACATGACCTATGTTGAAGGTAACACGAATGCCAAAACAGCAAACACGACTAAACAAGAAAACAATGTGATGGTAATATGAACTCAACCACAAGTTGATATGAAAAGAACATTAATCAAAATAAACATAGTATGAAGTTGAAATAAAGTGCCTATGTTTAGCAACAACAAGAGATCGGCCATTATACAAATATGCCATGCTAGTGGGGGTAACATGATGGAATGTTTCCCCGAGGGAGGATGGTTTTCCCGAGGGCGCAGCCCGAGGGAAAACCATCCTCCCGAGGGGAGACATTTCATCATGTTACCCCCACTGGCATGGCATATTTGTTTTATCATACTGAACAAACCCCATTTGTAATTTAAACAAAGCAAGGTCACAGATGACTGGTGATTCACACATTCCCCGCTAGGTGTCGCTAGTGGCAGCGGGCAACATGAAGCCCTCACTGATGGCATCAGGCAACATGATGATTGTTAACTGTTAAGTCAGCCAATCACGGCCTATGATCTTCAAGTGAGGTATGATAAAACACCTTGTTGTATCTGCCACCATGCAAAACATGATATTCATTAACACTGCTGAAAAAGCCGTTTTGTGTCCGATGACTGACTTTGAATTACTATTCTGTCAAGCACTATCTCAACAATCATATACCTGATCGCTAGTTAGTAACTTTCATCTGGTATTAGGATGAAATAACTTTTTTGTTGGCCTACCAACTGGAATGGAATTCATACCGTCAGTTGGCCGTTTTGAAAGTGAAAGTGACATGCCACTCTTAAGTTTTAAAATTTTGTTTCATATGGTGCAGGTGAACCATTATTTTTCTAAACAATATGAAGTTCACATATCATATATTAGTAAAACAAAAAGATTTTTTGATTTTTTGATGACTTTTTGGCATTAAAAATTGTGTTTAGTTTTAAGCATTATTTGAGTTACAAAGTATACATATTCTGGTAAGTTTGGCCTAAAATGGCCTACTACCATTGATTAAGATGACTTATCATCTCTCAGGCAGGGTATATATCAGCCTGGTAGCTCACTGCCCTTTATTGCCTAAAACACTTAGAAGATTTGGACTGTATGGAAGCCATGTTGACATTCCAATTTCACCAATTATCACCCACCATATCTACCGGAGATAACAATCCATTTTCTTTATATTTACCTATTTCCTTATATTTTATCATGTAATATTGGTACTTAAACATTTATTTGGTTTACATCTAAATGGAAAATACACATTTGAA
Source organism: Maea johnstoni (assembly GCA_963942565.1). Classification (NCBI taxonomy): domain Eukaryota; kingdom Metazoa; phylum Annelida; class Polychaeta; order Spionida; family Magelonidae; genus Maea; species Maea johnstoni. The sequence continues at coordinate 57,425 of CAWWDR010001116.1, read as the reverse complement.
TACATTTTTGGTGACAATTTAATAAGGTGTTGGGGGGGGGAGGGGCTTTAATTGTTTCGGGTAACAACATGTATATGGACGCTACTTACAGTGGGGGAATTGACAAAATGAACATCATGTGCTACTGCTAGTATTTATCCAAAGGGCCTAATATAGTAGTGTTGAAATAGAATTGGTCCTATGATTGCTTACAAACTTAGCTAAGCACAGGATCTGATGATTAGGGATTAAAGTATCATTTTGCAAACTTAACTGCTGGGCATGTGCAGGTCTGTGAGTGTATTGTGTGATTTGCACTCTTTCCTGTCGATATCATCAGATGCACACTTCTAAAACAAAACAAATTCTGACATTTGATACTTCTTACATAAACAGTCTTAATCATAAATGATTGAATAAATAAAGTCAACCCGTTCATTTTTTTCACTGCAGCCATAGTAGAAAAAATGAGGCCAACAGACTTCATTTGAATTGCACTTGTGGAAGTGAAACACTCATGGATTTACTAGACAAAATTCAGCTAATGACAGGTTGATCCTTGATAGAAATGAGCATTAAGCCCCAACCACTTATCTCACAATTGAAATATAGCTTCTGCAGTTTGACCATTAACTCAATATTGTACATGTACAACTCCCTGTCAGTTGTAACATAAGACATATTTTAGCTTCGAACGTGTTACTTTTTGTTACATATTCCTCATTTTTGCACTTTGACAGATAGCGAATCTGCATATTGAAATTTCAAAGTGGCATAATTCTTTAAAGGTTTGGTGGATTTCAATTGTTTCTGCATCATAAGCCTAATGCCATGTCATACTTTAGATTAATGTATGAAAAAGATTTTATAATTACATTTTTGAAAATCTCTTGTTGTTGCTACTATGTTTTAGCCTGAATGTAACGTGATGTGTACGTAATCACGTGATGAACATTCAAAATGTATACTGGTTAACTAGGTGTTGTCTTCGTGCTACTGTGGGTGATCTTCACGGTCAGTTCATGCGCAATCTTGTTCAAAATTTGTTGAAGAAGTCGACATGAAGGTCTGTGAAGAGAACCAGTAGTAGCGCGAAGTGAGAAGGTGATGACTGGTAGTGGACAAGAATGTCATGTAGGTAAATCTTCGCGGTGGAATTTTTGGAATTTCCAAAAATTTCCACGGCGGCCCCGAAGTGACCAGGTGTTATGTTGAAGTGGCCACAAATGGATTTCGGATGATTGGGAAGCCAACAAGAAGCTCCGCAATGTTAACAAGCACTGTAATTTGGCCTCTTCGCGAACAAACTTAATAACTTCTGCCTCTGTGTGAGACTAGCTTTAAGGCTGTTTTTTTTTAAACCTAAACATTTACCCGTGGGAATATTTGCTACAACTGTAACACAATAACAACATGTTGTCAATATGAAAGCATATTGACTGAAAAAATTACAAGACTTTAATGTGCCTAAAAGAATTGCTAATTGTTTTAAGTTTCCTACTCTTTTTTGATCACGTGATCCAAGTTCCTCAAGTATCGTTCACAAAATAAGCGCAAGGTGAGCGGACAAGGAAAACTAAACACAAAAATGATGAGAAAGCCCAGCACACACAAAATATTTACAAAATAACTTTAAAAGGACTGAAAAACGATTGTGAAAAACATTCACAATAACCATGAGTAAGACATTAGGAAAATGTTCAATTACCCGAGTGAAAACATTGGTGAAATAAAAAATATAAATAATGTTATACAATACAAATATGATATAAGTAAACATTGACAAGAATTAATGAATATTTTCTCAAAATGTTAATGAATATTTTTTCACGATAATGTTTGTTAACACTAGACCATATTTTTATCAAAATGTATGGTTAATGTTTTACAGCTGCTTATTACAAATGATGTTTTAAACATTTATTGAACTATTATTGACACACTTTCTAATGTTTCTAAAAAGTCTGAAAAAGTCAAAATAAAATATTAAAATATCCATTCATGAAGTGTTGAACAATATCTTTGCATAATAACCTTTGATAATATTAAACTAGATTTTTTCTTAACATTCAAATAATTGTTTAAAACCTGCCTATTACAAATGTTTCTTTTAATATGTATCAACCATTGTATTTACAAAGTTTAAGGTGTTTGTAAAATGTCTGAACAAAGTAGAAATTGAATATCAAAATTTGTAATGATAAGATGATAACCAATATATGTTTGATAACATTATCGTATCTTGTATTAGCATGCTTTACATCTGCTTATTACAAATGTTTTTTCAAACATGTGTTTGATATCAAGAACACATCCTGTAACATACTTGTGAAACATTTGCACAAAGCTGTAATTAAAAATGACATTAACAAAATGTTGAAAAAAGAATTTGAAATGTTTTGTCGATTTTTTGTTCATCATTACTATAAGACAGTCCTTTAATTACACGAAAGCATCCTAAAATACCAATTGCAACACTAAAACCTCAAAAATATTATTGAAGAATGCCTTATGATATTGCCCCCTAACAATACCAAAATGTAAAAGCAGCGGCAACAATTCAATATTATTGTCCTAATATTAAAAATGTTATTTTTTTATTCTAAAATTGGTAGCAACCATTGGTCATGAGATTCTTTGAAAAAGCAACATTTCATGCTAGAATTAGATAAATAATTATTGATAAACATTAAATATTGCTTTAAACATTTATAAACAAATAGTTTATATATCATTACTAGCTTTGATTTCAAATTGCAGGTTTCTTAAAAAGCGTGAAATACCAGTATGTATCATTGACAAAGGCATTGGCTATGTCTGACCAAAGAATATCATTAGCCTTCACTCCTATCTAGTAATCATGATTTGTACAGTTTACTTTTCAAAGTTCGACTGGCCAAGAAACTCTTAACACTGGGATTTGAAAAGTGAGGTTGTCAAAGGAGATGGGTAAGTACATGTTTTTTCTCTTAAAATATTTAAGGCACACCTATCTGAAAAAGATAAATATTTCAAAAATATTGAAATAATGTTGAGTAAAATGTTACAAAAATGTTGGCATAATATTTTTCAGGCCAATCATTTAAATGTGTATAAACATCTTGCAACAACAATGTAAAAATGTTTCATAGAAATAGTTGATAAATAACCTCAACAACATTGTATATATTTTACATATTGTGAAATGATAATTTAGATGTTATAAGAGCTGTTATGGTTATAATTAACTTTTTAATGTTAATGAATATATTTTAATCATAATGTAATAATATATTTCTCAGAAATATTTGATGAATAATTTTTGGAATATTGTATTTCAAAATGTTGTGAAAATGAAAATTCAAATATTATAAGAAATGCTATGGCAATGATTTTCAGATCGAACGTTTTAATATTAGTAAACATTTTCAGTATCATTTCACAGATATAGGCTAAAACATTTTGTAAACATAGCACATAATGCTTCGTGTTTGCTGGGAGTGGCCAAAAAAAAGGAGACACATTACTCAGAGGCGCACGTGCGTAACACAACATTTCAATCAAAGTGCGCACGCCTTACAATCTCAAAGCAATCTTTTGACTACAGGTAGCAGTTTTTTAACACGTGTTAGAAACAACTTTAGATTTATAGCAATCGCGTTGTATCATTCGTATTCTCATTAGTATCGTTTTACAGTTATTTCTCGTTAAAATGGATCATAATGCAGTCTTGTTAAGAACACTTCAATTTATTTTGGCATTCTTGCGGCAGTCTAAATAATCGAGTTGGTATTGTGTTGCATTCTCAATGCAATCGCATATAGGGTTCAGTGATTTCTGACAGCAAGACAGCTACTTGTTCTTCATACTTCACTGCATGACTGTTAGTCTTGTTGAAGTCTTGTTAGAAATCGTATATGTTGGAGCCCTGCTTTATGGTCTTACCACATTTTAAGAAATTGCAGTCAAATTTTCCTGAAACTTTACATGATTAAAGAACAAAGCAGATTGATCTTCAATGTAACATATATCAATGGGGTCATCAACTTATTTTGAGAAAATAACCATCTCATTCTCCAAAATTGATTTCTATCTTTGCTTAATTTATTCCTTCAGACATGCTGTCACTGCCTGAAATACTGTTATGCCATGTTGTAATATTTGTTTGCTGCTATATAGGAATTATAAGGCAAAATCAAGGAATTCAATAATCAAGATTTTAGCCAAAAATTGATATAGGCCAAATTTCCCGAGTTAAATTTTCACCAGTATTTTCTTAAATATATACACGATGCGTTCAACAAGAAGACATACAGAAATTGACAGGTCATTGTGTTAGTTTTCTAACCGCAGATAGTTAAAGTTTGTGAAATAACTTTTTTTTGCACATTTTTACATAAGCTAATTAATGTGTTGCAAGAGAACCCCACTAAATACATAGATGAATGATCATACATATTTGAGTCAAATCATCAAATTCAAAAAATATGAAGATTAGGTAGCCAAAAGAGTTAGTGTTTAAACAGACTTTTGGAATACTATTCATTGAATTAGGCAGGTATAGTCATTTTGGTACACATTTCATAAAAAGCATTTTTGAACCAATTTCTTTTCAAAATTGGCAGTAGTAACAGATAAATTGTAATCAAATATTTTAATTTGTCTAATACTTTATAGTTTTTACTGGGGTAAAGTATCGCAAGACCTTAACTAACTACATTAGTGTTAACAGAAGGATATTTTAGATACATTTCTTCCCACTTTTTTTTAGTATACTCTTTTCCAAACTTCATTACACGTTAGATTATTGGTACATGTAAATGGAAAACAGTAAGTATGTGGTAGACTCATTGTGCTACCCGCCAAATAAATTGTCAACAGCAGTTCTTTGATGCACAAAATATTCTGTTCCTGCTATTTACTGTCATTATGAATACTCCAAATTGCAACATGTAAATTAAAGTTGGTGGTTGGAGTCACACATTTCCCAACAAAATTAAACATGTTGATCCGCCATTTATTCATTTGTGGATACACATATGTTCTTACCAAATCTGCCATCAGGTAACTAGGCATGTGTTATACTCATGTGACATAAGTATATGTGCAACAGTATGCTATAATTTATTTGTTGATACAAAGATATTCCTTCCAAGTCTACCTTTAGCTAATCAGGCCTTCTAATGTTATAGGGCTATGTGTTACTGATTGTCCTAATAGATACGCTATATCAGTAGAGTAAACATAATTTGATAAGAGTAAATGGGATAGCTTTAATAGAAGCAATGTACCAAAAAACAAACGTAGCAGGGCTTGCGGACCCACTGTAACATACTGTGGCCAGATTCTCTAGAAAATGTTGTTTATGATGGTATTTATATTTTTTTCAAAACTAGGGCTACGAAGTGGCCAACATTTGGTTGACCTGGTGAAGGTTTTTAGACTCAAAAAATGACACCATTCCATCTTGAATTCACTTTGGATATTTAAGATATACAGTTTTATTATTCGTTTGTAATGCATGCAAATATAAATATCGCGAACTAATGAGAAAAGGTTTTATTACAACCTGGCAGTAAGTAGTCAGTAGTCCAGAAAGATTTCAAATTGTAATATTGTAAACTGCTAATATACACATTCTCTAAATGGTATGGTTCAAGAAATCATTAAAAGGACAAAGCGAAATAATCATTTGATGATAAGGATTGTATTTCATTTTAGAAAGAATTATAATGAAAGTGAGCCAAGGCATTTAGTGTTTTAGGACCAGACTCAATGGCACAGTGGCAAGATTGCTGGTCTGAGTATACGTACTGGGAGGCATGGGGACCAGCATTCAATCCCATTCCGGGGCGAGTAGGGGTTCGATTCCTCTCTAAACTGGGGCAACCACCGAAAACCTTCATGTCTCACTCTTTATTGTCAGTCGTGCAATTACAGGGAGTAATTACATATTCATTTCATTTCATCATTCATGCTATCTGTGTCGTCTGCATATAAAATAAGCTCTCCTTCTTATATATCTGGCCACCTTTGTAAAAGGGGTGGCAATATATGGTATGGTTGCAAACACAATGTTTTACCACAGTTACAGGGAATCTGTTTACTTTTTTAAACTTTCATACACATGTTCATTGACTTCATTGATGTTGATGTACTCAGCTTTTACATCGAGAAAACCCTCCAGTTGCTGATACAAACTCAAGAATGACGGCCTCTCTGATGGGGTGACAGTCCAGCACGATTTCATCAGTGTATATCTGAAAACACAAATGATTCACAATTGTATAGCAACAACATATATTACTAGTATATGAATATATAACTCAATGTGTTGCAACTGTCGTGTTTTCATATATTAACATAATAACAACTAAAGCTTGCACCTTCCAAAGAGAGTGAATACTTTTACTACTCACAGACATTGATCGCAATATGGAGGTTTTTGAAGGCGGTATCCTCTCTTGATTGCTGACAGAATATCCCCGTCACTCATATCTGGATAAGGTGTCTCCGCTGGTTGAATGTAATTGAAAGCTATACACACAATATATACAAAGAAAGACCTGCAAGTATGCAAGTAATTATGTTACACAGCATCACAGTTAGTCAAGCTAGCACATTGTCAATTGATTTAGAAAGTTGGAATTGAGGAAACAAATAGTTAAAGAAATACAATGGCAACTTTGAAGTATCTAATTTACAGATGAATCAGCTAAATAATGGACTGTAAACTTTATGAGGAGAACCAGCGCTTATAAAAAAGCAAATGCATTACATAGTGTCAAAAAAAGAAATTGGATTTAGTTCTTACAATCAACATAAACCGAATTAAAAAGGTTGATATTGTCGCTTTGATCAGAAACAATTTTTTATACACCATTGTACTCATATTTTTACCAAATACATGATCTAACTGTGAGTTACAGAAAAGAAAGAGGTATTTGTCCCAGTTAAAAGGCTAGTATATAAGATGCGTATTACCCAGAGTAATGATTTCCCATAGGAGAACTCCAAACGACCAGACATTACTCATTGTGGTATACTCATCCTTTTCTATGGACTCAATGGACATCCACCGGAGAGGTAAAGGGACCTGTAAACAAAATGATACAAACACAATGATGAGTATATATATATAAATATAAATATATATATATATATATATATATATATATATATATATATATATATATATATATATATATATATATATATATATATAAATATATATATATATATATATATATATATATATATATATATATATATATATATAAATATATATATGTAAATATATATATATATATATATATATATATATATATATATATATATATATATATATATATATATATATATATATATATATGTGTGTGTGTGTGTGTGTGTGTGCGTGTTTGTGTTACTGTGTCTTTAGATCCTGAAACTCGAATAAATCAAATAGAATATCGCAGTGGTCATTTGTACGGGTACACATCATTGATATATTTATCAATAATTCTTGATGGTTTTTTTTTTAAAGCTACCAGTGAGCCTTATGTTAGACGGAAAATGTATTACATATATTAGTCGTACAATATTATACTTCAGCTGAAACTGCTAGCCTTAATGGCATTGTCACACTGAACATGACATTCGAGTTTCCCACTACTCTTGTATCCCTTTTATCAATTACTTCTTTTTTCAAAGATACATTTCTGACAAGAAATGTTTTTTGTAAAGACTCCTGCTCCTAAGTTGCCAAAAGTTGTATCATGGAGAATTAGGTCATAACTAGTTCAAACACCTACCAAAGATTTTCTGAGGTGAACAATATTTTCCTTGATTTGATCAGCCCTGCGGAAATCGGATATCTTGCAGATGCCATTTTCACCAAGATAAACTTTTCTTGCTGCTAGGTTGGAATGGATCATCTTAAACATAGATATTGTAACAGGCTAATGTTTTTACATATTAAATATCATATTATCTGTATTTCTTTTCCACCACCATATTGTGTTGTGTATGAATTCTGAGAGGATGTTCATCCAATTGGATACACATGAAAGCATTTACACATAGGCTATACATTTTTAAAAAGATATTAGGAATCAGTAAGTTTCTGAACATAAACACCACTTTTATATTATAGCATATTCTACAATTCATGATTTAAGATCTGTATTTGATTAATCCGACTATTCAGAGGAAATAAAGATGTTCTAAACGTAATAAATGGTGGATTTATTACTGAAAAGGTGTATTTCATAAATTGTACTGTTAAGTCATTGATTTGAAATCGTTACTTGGGTTTACCTCATACTTGGTCAAATGATCCATTCCACATGCTATATCACGGGCAAAAGTCACGAGGCTGTTTGAGGTCAGAGGCAAAGTTGTGTTAGCATTTGTGCGATGGTCTTTTAGGTATCCTTTTAAGTTCCCACCAGCTAACTCCATCACTATCATCATTGAATCTGCGAGAAAAGAAAACATTTCACCATTACAGGTATAACCTTGGGGCAGGGGGGGGGGGGGGTAGTGCTAGTAGTTTGGTTGAAATGAAGTATCTGTAGTCAATTAGCCGATGCTCAGTTTGTCAAGTATTCACAATGGACTTTGGGAAAATAGGTGTCATGAAATAACACGACATAAAAGTATCCCACATACAAAATGTTACAACAACCCACACACAAAATGTGACACCAAACAAAGTTTAAAATTCTCGAGCTTCTACCCACCCACAGTAAGATTCATTTCAAAGTAGAGGTGTGCATGGTTAGCTCTATGTGTCTTTCTTTGAAGACATATTATGCTGTCATACTTGAATGTAATGCCTGTTATTGCACTTATGGTCTCTTACGAAGTCAATAAACTCCTCGAGCATAAAAGGCAAATTTGAAGCACCAGCTTAATGATTTTTATCAGTATCAAAGTCACATTTTCCTGCTAATCTAGTAGTTACAAAGATTGATTAGTATATGTACATGTCTGGCTTAGTTTATTTGTACCACAGTTGCTTGCCTTCCACCAATCAGAGACCTTGAAAAGTTTATAGGACATTACCCACACTTTTCAAGCCTTTGTTCTCTAAGCTACCTAAACTCAAATGTGATACCCAAGGACATTTAACAAGAGTGCTTTGCCAAGCTTTTCTCGGCCTGTGACTGGTGAAAGGCAGTCAACTGTGGTACAAGCAACATAGACCCCTCGGAATCTGTGGTGTATGTATTACCATTGGGGTTACTCGGCTCCGCCTCGTAACACCTCAGGTATATCACATACACCACAGCTTCCTTGGGATCTATCTATCACATATCCCATCACAGCTATCTATCACATATTCTCTGACCTCCACTACAAGGATCTTGAACATGAAACTTGTTGTGCTTATTGCAATTCAAAATTGATGTAGGGGGAGAACTGATGATAAATTTGTTATTCTTGTTGCAAAAATGGTATATAGGCTATGTCTGTGTAGAGCCAGCTGCATCACACTCAGCCTGTGGCCTTGTGCAATACTACTAGCTTTTGCCAGGCATCTTGCAAACATACCACTTTCACAACAAGTACAACTAATATTACCTTAAATTTATAGAATACATGTAGGTTATCCAGATGGTGGCACCTACCTCTCTCTGTGCAGGTTCCAATGAAGGCAATTACATTTTTATGTCTTGGTATTGCTTTGACACACTTCAGTTCATCCAGGAAAACTCTCCTTTGCCTCCTTGTTGTAGATTCTGAATATGGAGTTATAGTTTTGGGTATTTAGACCAAACAGGAACCTAACATTTTTTTCAAATACTAGATGTTCAGGACTATCAGTGTATGGCTAAGTTTATGAATACACTAGATGTAATCCTTCAGTTAAAAATAGCAGAGTATGCTTATTTTCTATTTGGATACACTTGGTTTTTCGAAATATGTGTGATGCCCTTATTACAGGTCATTATCAGGGAGTCCCTGACTCTTGTTCTTTATCAAATATTGGATTCTGACATTGTCCAATAAGTCTTTCCTATTAGATAGCATTGACATTAATTCAATTGATTTTTCATGTCACTGACATACTGTGTACCGTGTTAATGTTGCACTCAGTTTAATCAATGTGTACTTTGCACACCCATGGAATCAGCATTTATGAAACTGTGCAATATTATTTGGACATGTAATTTAACGGCTTGTAATTAAACTGCGCATCAACAGCGGCTGCCTGCCGAGTGCATTATTTTATATGCATAATATAAGCGGTATATAGTAAGCGTTTAAGACAGAAAGCATCAATTGTGATGAATGGAGTATTGCCTTACCTCTAAGCATTTTGACTGCCACCTGACTTTTGTCCATTTTCAATAAGGGATCAACAGTGAAATATGCCAACCAAACATCTGCAACACACCCTGGTCCAAGACACTCTATCATTTCCAAGCAGTCTCTTTCGATGTTCATGCCTTTCATTTTAAGCGCACTACTGGTCTCACTTGTTTTCTAAAGTAAATGGGATGTTACCAAAAGAGTGATCTTATAGGATTAGTCATTTTTATGCAAATTGCATTTAGTTCGTTAATGCTTTCGTCTTAGGTGTCATAGATATTAATTACAAACAATGAAACATGTAGACCTTTTAACACTTTTTGTTTTGATATCAGAAACATACATATGTAAATGGCGGAAATAACAGCCCTATTCCTTTCTATATTCTCTGTGCACTCCTTCTGACAGTGATATATTGAAAATGAATAAATGCAGGTATATTCAAATGACCCTACGGAAATGTCTCCATGAACAGATAGTGGGCAAAATTTTGAGGGGACATTTGAATGTCCCTCATGGACATAAAGTGAAGACATTTTAGTATCACTCGTGTACATTTTCAAGAGGCACTAAAGCCTGAAATACATCCCAACTCAAATAAAAGGAAATACACCTTTTTAAGCCATCCATTGCAAAGACACAATTTAATTAGGACCAACTAGGCAGAGGAAGTGTGTATTCCTTTATACAAGCTCGCATGTATTTCATGCATTTGTGCCTCCTTAATGTCGCCTGCGCCGCGTACAAATAGTGGGGGACATTAAAATGTCCATGGGTGATATTTAGATGTCCAAACGAGATGTCTCCTCAGAGTGACCGCTAGCTATATGTCTTCAGGTAATGGTTACATTTCAATAAGTAATGTTTGATCTTTAGGGCTTCAGTACATCCCGGTCCTAACAGTTAACTCAAACTCAATGGCTATCATAAGCCAGAGCAGATAATGAACCCATTTTGCTTTTGCAGAGTGGAAGTACCTGGGTTGCCTTTGGAATCTTTGTAGCTTGACTTATTGGTATTGTAGGCATTGGAGTTGTGCTTGCTGTCTCTCCTTCTTGGGATATTGTGTGACCAGTGTTTTGAGTTGTATTTACATTTTCATAAATATGTTCACTTATCTCTTCCTCCTTAACAGCTGTTTCCTTAGTTCTCTCTTTTCTCCTTTTCCTTTAAAAAAACAAAAAATGAGATGAAAGTGATATTATCCCACATTGATACATTAAAACTGTTAGAAACTTAGAAAGCAGAAATAATTGTTATTAAACCATACATAGAAACTATATCCCTAACATGATATTACAACTTTGCTTTGAGTATGAACGTTTATGTCAGAGTATTTACCATCTATAGTTATAATATAGCTGCTTACATTATTCTAAAAACTGAATTTTGAATATCCTCAGTACTTATATTTCTGATATTGTTTACACATTATTTATGATGATGAATTGAAATACTGATTTACCAAACATTGATCTTTTTCTCATCGTTGATAACTAAGGAAATAGATTCAGGTATGAGTAGTTTGAATTTTACTTACCAAGCTACAATTCCTACCACTATCACAAGAACCACTAGCAATAATGCAGCCACAACTACGACTGGTGTTATCCAATATTTCCTAGATGTGGGTGTTACAGTTGATTCCATTGCTAAATGTAGTGAATACACAATTAATGAAAATAGGGTCATTAAGAGGTCGAATTCAGAATTTAGTTATTTGCAACGCCGTTCAATTATGTTATAATAGAATTTGGGCAGGTACTACGGTTTCCACCATCACTTTTAACTGACTAGTCAACTTAGCCTCAATATGGCAGAAAAAGTGATGATAATTGAAATTTCAAACCCTTACACATGTTTGCAAAAGCCATCATTGTTAAGGATAGAACTAAATCTGTTCTTAATACCACACTAAAACCATATAAGTAACTAAATAATCGCCTAAATAAATGGTGAATATGTAATTTTCAAATTAGATTGACTGTTATCAATTGAAACTGTTCTACATTTAGAATTATCATTTATTTTGGATGATTGGTGAACATCTTGTAAATCACCAATATACTTTTACTGGTCCATGCTGTAATTCAATTTCTTCCAATGACATCTAAATAGAACATAGGCTACATTCGACATTGGATGTTGAGATTCATTTTTTGGGAAACAATCAAGTAACCAACTAGTTAAATTACTTCATTAAAGCCGACTTCCAAATTAGCATATGGATTGAACATAAGCTGTTAGTGTGACCTCTGAAACCGTTTATGTAAGGCACCTTATAAGTATGTAATTTGCAAAAAGAACAGTATTCAATCATACATGTTTCCTCTGTTTTGCTGATTACAATGTCCGCAGCCGCTCCAGTGCCCTGTCTATTAGCCACCCGGATGATGAAGCCATAGAACGTTTCTTTCCTTAGATGCCTGATAACTAATGGTGGAGCACCCGTGTCAATCCACTCTGTCTCTGCCTCTGTAGAGCTGTTAACTGACCATATCTTGTACTGGTATGTTGTCTCATCCTCTGGAGCATTCTGGTGGTTACAATCAGGAGACTTCCAGGTAAATGTCAATGACTCATACTGTTGATCTTGGATTTCGACATCAAGAGGAGGGCTCGTTGGGACTGGAGAATATGACGAGAAGGACTAGGGTCAACATTTTAGACTTATAACTGGAGGTAACAAGTACAATTTATTAAGGCAGTCATGTAAACAGGTGTCTGCATATAAACAGATGATCGATTACATTAGGTAGTAAGTCATTTGGTCGTCTCGCCATGGTTCATCAAAAAACTCTTACTCAGACTCTTAGTTGAATACACATTTAAAATAAACAATGCATAAATGCAAAGATTTATGCAAAGATTTATGCATTGAATACACAATACATAAATCTAATACAATCATTAAATAGAACATGTAGTGGTGTTTACCTCCATGTGTGGTATAAGCCAGTTTCTCCAAGAAAGGTCCTGCGCCAGCTGATGTGGATGCCCATGCTCTCACCTTGTATACAGAATAGGACTCCAGCTTTGTAAATCTTAGTTCAGAACCTTCAGTATTTGGCATGCTCTGCCAGATGTCAGTACCTGTGCTGATTTGTCCACAAAGCAGTTTATAGCTAAAGCTCACATTTGCACTATATTTTATCTTTGCAGCATTTTTATCAATTGGTTCAGTAAATGTTAGATGAATTGTGCTATTACTGGTTGTGTTCTGTATAGACTCTAAAGGTCCAGGTCCTGGGGAATAAAAGAAAAATATATATGAATATGATGAAATCACTTGAACAATTGGAGTTCCGCAGTGTTCCACTACAGGTTCATGTATGGTTACCTATTTAATTTGAAACAAAATTTTAGCAGAAATACTAGTAGTCTCAATGACCAGAATTATCAAAACTGCAGAGATCATCAACAGTATGATATCCTAGTCAGTATTCCTCTTGTCTATACCTCAGTTAACAGATTCCAATGTCAACGAACTGCCATAATAGTTACACAAAACGTGAAACTAGATCTTCCATTCACTTGTCATGGCATGATAGGGTGCATTTTTGTCGCCCTGCAGCTGATGATGCTCAATTTGTTTTGGCTGTTTCCACACACTTTATAGAGTCACTGAGGAAAATGACTGTCCCTGGTTTAAAATTCTAAATATATTTATATAAGACAAAGATATCATGATATTTATATCTAGTCTATTAACTTCGTAAAAAAAAAAAAAAAAATTTAATTAGAAATTAACATGGTTTTACAAGAGATTTTAAGCCTGAGCAAACGAACCTAACCATCATTGCCAGTGCACTTCTGGTCTCTCATAAAATTACACTAGTTCAAACAACTACCCATTCTAAATGAAATTTATCAGTTCCCATTGAATTACAATCATTCATTTTTTTACATAGACATGCGTGTATAGCT